>CM029559.1:527545-635045 GCA_017141385.1 Sogatella furcifera | reverse complement strand
ATTTGGTGAACAGGTCCAGATTAAGTCTAGAAATGCTGTGTTCAATAAGTTTTGAATCCCTTGCGAATGGAATTTGCAGGCGAGCGAAGCGAGCCTGTTTGTCTCAGCTTACACTGACAGAGGTTATGCAGGCGTGCAAAGCGAGCCTGTTTGACTCACTGACACTGCCGATACTGACGGGGGTCCAGGGGGCGGAGCCCCCTGGCTAGGCGGAGAAGGCGAGCGAAGCGAGCCTGCCGGCTAGTGTATATATATATAATATTTTCAGTCACTATATTCTCTTTTAAAAATCGTAGACTATTATTGTCAGTCTATTGTTTCTGAGTATGCTTACCTCATGCCTCATCTGATTATACTGTATGATATCTTCTGCCATCACCCTCTGGAAATATTATCGCTAAATAAAAATGGGTTAGCTGACACCAAAAAGTGAGACGGCGTCATCCGCTCCTTGAGCGCTTCAACAGCTGATGTTGTTAATATTAGTTGTATTGCCTAGATGATGTTTTTGAAATCAGTAGAGTCAAAAGATGCTTTCATTTATTTATTTATACATTTATACATACTACTAAAATTGGGAGGAAAACTAGGCATAGCCTGTACTATTCCTCCCGCAAAAATTGATTAAGAGCTTGAAATCAGCTGCAAGAAGGTAATAGATGCTAAAGACATCTATTATAAGCATCTATTGATGCTTTAAATCACGTACTAGAGACAGACGAAACCGTCTATTTTATTAAGTCAGTTGAACAAAATAAAAATAATCATTATCTCTCAAATACTTTACATACAGAATCCTCCAACTAAATATTCTATATTGCCTAGTTATTCATGTATACAAGCTACATATATAAACAAGCTGTATATTGCAGTGATTTTTTAAGTCCAAAATTGATTCAGGGAGGAAGCTCGTTGGTAGGAGACATTTGCAATGCTTATGTGGATACCCGCCTTATTGGAAATTAGCTAATTTGTATTTTTCAATGATTGAACATTTTGAGAGAATTTAAACTTACTATTCAATCATAACCATTATTAACCAATCATTTTACAATTCATTCTCTCCAAGAACCTACTAGATCAACTACTTCAGCCATGAAAATTACATACAATCACAAAACGATTCAGTGGGACTGGCTAAAAACTCTTCTCGCCTTCTCCCCTCCAACAAGCAGCCAATCAGAGACCGATTGAGTGAGCACGCCTCAAAACTCTTCTCGCCTTCCTATTGGTCGTGGGCTGAGTTCCCCCTCCAACTAGCAGCCAATCAGAGACCAATTCAGTGAGCACGCCTCTAGACTCTTCTCGGCTTCCTATTGGAAGTTAACAAAGTTCCCCCTCCAACTAGCAACCAATCAGAGACCGATTCAGTAAGCACGCCTCTGGACTCTTTTCGCCTTCCTATTGGTCGTTGAATAAGCTCCCACTCCAACTAGCATTATTATACACTTCACTTACTTCAAAGCAACTAAAAAACAAATTGATATTCTATGAATAACATAACAGTCTGTTTATAAATAGTATAAGTTGGGAATTCAGGAATTCTTGATTTTATAAAAAATTATCTACTCGGCAATGTAAATGTATACTAGCTTCATTTAATTGCTTCAATCTGTTCCATTACCGGTACGTAAATTTTTCTTTTCCACTATACTTAATTTTATCTCTTTTTCTTCCTCATCCTTTCTCCTTCGTCTCTCCCCCTAATTCTCATCAATTCTCATCCTCCTTCTCCTCCACCCTCCCTCCTCACCTCTTCTTGTTCCTCTTCTTTTCCTTAATTTTCTGATTTTTATTTTAATCAAAGAAGACAGACAGACACATGTATTCTATCATCTGAACCAGGTTGACATCTATGGTCATGTCAACTTCTCGATCCATTCCAACAACTTCTTCTTCTTCTTCTACCTGTTCTTGTTCTTCTTCTGTTTCACTTCTTTCTACCTGTTCTTTGAAATCCAACTTTGTTACATAAATAAATACGTACACTAAAAGCTCACTCAGTTTTATTGTCAAGGTCGTCGCTCACAGCAAACTGGTCATCATTCTGCAAACCCTCTTCTTCTTTTCTTTCTTCTTCTTCTTCTTCGTCTTATAATCCTTTTGCTTCTTCTCCTTTTTGTGTCCAAGTTTAGAATTGTATTCTTGATCTTGTCATCTAAAAATAGCTTCAGACTCATCTTATTTTCGGAGACAAGTTCATGGTCCGGTTTTAGGATTTTTGTATTTTTATCGAAATCGATCTTCTATTTTCATCTATTTTTGGCTTAATTTTCTTCTTTTTCGTCTTATTTATCTCATACTACTCGTTCTTCTCATACTGCTGTACGGTACTTGATATTCATTCCTATGAGAATAAATGATCATCAATACGTTTTTCTCATCAAAATAGTTATAAATATAGAATTATCTACAGCATCTATGAAAGATGAAATGCCGACAAATATAACAAACTAGAACCCTCACTGTGGGTTCACACTCTCTGTAGGAAATCTGAGAAAAATTATTATAGCTGACGCTAAAGAGTTTGGAGGTTTCGTCTGCTCCTTGTGCGCTCCAACAGCTGATGTTGTCAATTAGAGTTATTGTCATTCAACCGTGCCTAGATGATGTTTTTGAAGTTGAAAGAGATAATAGATGCTTTACATCAGATTTTAGTAGGTTACATTATAGAGTAAGGATTGATCTTACTGTTATAAATCCTCTACTCTATGGTTACATCACGTACAAAAGACAGACGAAACCGCCCAACGTTTTGGAGACAGCTATAAATAACTTCATCATACTCCTGCCAAATTACATTGAGATTCTGTGCAAATAAATTTTTCCCAGTCTCCTGTAGTCATATGACTAAAGTCATATATATACCTATAGTATATATACCTATACTATTCCAAGTAAGTGAGTCCACAGATCGGATGTACCCGGAAAATCGTTAAAATATTCATCCATCCGCGAAAATTTAAAAGTAAACATACTATACTATAGTATATATAAACAATTTCCAATAACCCAAGCTTCGCGTATTTGTCACCAGGGGCGCTTTCGCCAGTGTGTGTCGTGTCCAACACCTGCAGACGGGCGGCGAGTACGCGGCCAAATTCTGCCAACGCAAACGCAGCGGACTGGACAGCACTGCCGAAATCCACCACGAGATAGCGCTGCTGTCGCTGTGTTCACCGTCGCCGCGCATAGTGAGGCTGCACGACGTGTTTCAGACGACGGACCAGTTTGTCATCATCATGGAGTAGTGAGTAGTCAGTATTAACAATATGTCATGTTTTGTCGTTTTTTGGCTTGTTAAATTGGTTGATTACCGAGGAATTGATCAGTAACTGAGCTAGAAGAATGTGAACAGTATATCGCCTTTTTCTATTGATTATTATTTTAAATATGAGGACAATATATTGTCAAACCACAGATTTATTAAAAATAGAGATACCGGTTTTGATTGCTACGCCATTATTAATCTCTGGTAAACTGACTTTTATTTTAAACAATTCAAAAGTTTTTTTAATAGACTATGAGGCTTGGATTATTCTATTATTTATAACAGTGGAGTCCATTATTTAAAACCGTTGTGTATCATTATAAATAGTGGAGTCTAGCTAATCATGGCAAATGGCCAGATAATTGAGAATGGCATATGAGAGAAAAATTCCATAAAAATATGTTCACTATTATAAATAATATTATTATTCTAATCATAATAATTGTTTAGTTAGTTATTGGCATAGTGTTGTTTAACAGCAGAACATGTTGTTGGCTGTGTGTTGCAGCGCCCCTGGCGGAGACATGCAAACTATCATCGACAACAACATTGTGCCGTTTGAGGCGGACGTTGTGCGTTTCGTGCAACACGTGGTCGAGGGACTATCCTACCTCCATCATAGGCGCATTGCTCATTTGGATATCAAGGTAGGTGGCTAGCGTTGCCTCGATTAGTAATAGCTTCGAAGTAACATATGTTCGAAACATTGTTAACAATATGTTTGTTCCAGTCGAAAAATCCGTTCTTTTGTGTTTAAAACCAATAAATCCAACACAACTATGACGAAATGAGCCTACACATTCATTCAACAAGCAATAATATAATATTACCTTGAAACAAAAAAAGTACTACTGTGTTGAGTATCTCCCCTCCATGGATAATGCATTCGATAACTTTACCTTCCAGTGTAAACTAACCTTCTTTAAAAACTCCTAAATTCTAATAATATAGGACTTAAATGTGAAAATAGACCAAAAATATAGATTAGAAATGAATGAAATCCCCAATTGAAACATAAAATAATGAAAATGTATTTGTAAACAACAGTTTTTCATAGAATGTGTTATCTGTAGTGAAAGATGAACCTTCTCTCTATTTCCTTAGGCCCTTGAAGGCCTTGGGTTCGATTCTAGGTTTGGTTTGGTATTTTTTTATCATCAGTTGGTATTTTTTTAGTAATCTTATTATCTTAATTCACTTGCAAGGTAAACCTTCAATTTGTGTCATTTAATATGCTACTTCTTGCACTAAATAGCCTAGAATGAATCTTTTTAAATGAGAGATTTCTTGTTTTTCAGCCACAGAACTTGGTTCTGATGGGTGATTTTCCACATTGCGATGTGAAAGTTTGCGATTTTGAAATTTCGCGCGTAATTCTGGATGGATCCGATATTCACGAAATTCTAGGGACACCGGAATATGTTGGTAAGATGCATTAATTTTTTTCTATAAATTATCAAATAATAATAATCATAATCTTTATTGAGTAATTATAAATGGAATAGTATAACAGGTAAAGCCTGATACTCTTATAATTTATAAAGAGATCAAATGATGAAAGCATACAAAAATTATGTGAAGTATTATGGAAATAAATGATACACTACTCGTATTATTACAGTATTATACAGTACTTCTGTGATGGACAAAAAGATGAAGCTGTTCATTTATAACAAATTCTTGATCCACCAGAATAAGGAAGCCTAAGTATTGAACAGAAAAGTTGTGACTTTCATACATTGATTATTTTAATTTTCTTACTGTTTTGTTAGTGAGCTTTATTTTGTTTTAAAAAATTTTCATCAACTTTGTAGGGTATTGTTAGGGTCAACTTCTAGTGATTCATTTATCAAAAATATTTTCATTTTATTGATTAATTTATGTAAGTCTGCCTATCATTAGAGTAGGTATCAATATAATAGCCATCAAAGATATTTAATTTCTTTAAATTGTTTTTTACAGCTCCAGAGATACTACACTACGAACCTATTACATTAGCAGCAGATATGTGGTGAGTATTGGATTTTTTTCAACAAATAGAAAAAAATGAAGATATTTTCATATATATTTTTTTGCTGAAAATGTTAGCACATGCGCACAAAACTAAAAAATTCTAATCTGAACTACTACTCGCATTCTAGTCTCTTCTACCCGTTTTTAAAATTGCCCCAGGTCAGGCAGTTATTGAGGAGCGACCTTCTTCTTTGGAATAACGGTGATTCTATCGACTTAAAAAAGAAATTTTAGGATTGATTCATATTTAAATTGGTTAATTGGGTTTTGACTGCTTTTCTATCAAAATTCTATTAATTGACTGGAACAAAGCCTTGTTTTCCACGACTGCTTTTTCTATCAATTTTCTATCTGCTATTAATCGACTTTGAAACAAATTTTAGACTCTATTTTTTATCAAATTGGGTTTTTACTGATTTTTCCATCAATTTCAGGTCACTAGGAGTAACAGTCTACGTGTTACTGACGGGATTCTCACCGTTCGGAGGCGAGACCGACCAAGAAACGTTTCTGAACATCAGTCGCGCCCAGCTGGATTTCCCTGACGAATTGTTCGATGACGTGTCAGAGCATGCCAAAGATTTCATCGCCAAACTGCTCAAAAGGAACCCAAAGTGAGTTAATTAATCTAGAAAATTATTACCAATTTCATCCATGAAAAATATTCGTATGGCTTTTAATGGTCCCTTACGGGACGTTTCCATCTCACCAATGTGTAACGTACTTGATTACTGGTGACTCAACATCACGATCACTAATCAACCACCCTCATCGAGTGGTCATTACCTAGTACTAAAGACAAATTTATGGCTCACGTCTCTATCGCCACATCATCCCCATGTTTCATGATTAAATGGGGATTGCTTTTAACAACACGTTCCGTGTAATTTCACCTCATTAGTGAGAAGAAACCCTCTATATGGCCGCTATCAGAGAAGAACGCATGAAAATAATCCAATGAAAACTGGAATAGCAGACGTTGCCATTTCGTCAGGTGTATGATGAGAATGCAAATTAAATTTCCATTTACAATCAGCTGAATGTTGCATCAAGTCTCACTGGAATATTTCCTAGTCTAGTAAGAAACACTATAAGACCGAAAGTTCTATGCAGACCTCCTGAAGACGGCGGATTTTTGTGAAATGCAAGAAAATAGTCCATTTAGGCTTGATGTAACGTTGCCAGATTCAGTTGGTTATGAATAGAATCAACTCACATATTCTTATAATACACCTGATGAAATGGTAACATCTATGAGTTGGGTGAGAGGGGACTCTGCTGGTTAAGTAGGCTATTGGACTATTTTCATCCGTTCTACTCTTGATTTCATAACTTAATAACCCAAGTCTATTTGGTTATTTTTATCATTCACTCATTTTTCAGAGACCGCATGACAGCCAAACAATGCCTGCGACACCCCTGGCTGGCCAACAACAAAACGCGACGCTACCGCCGGCGTCAAAGTAAGACAACGACAACGACGTCCGGTGGTCCAACAACAAGTGGAGGCAGCACGACAGCGACGGCGACAAACTCTGCCGGCGGCCAACTTCGCAAGTACCTGTCAAAGTCACGAGAGGCGCTGTTCGAGAGAGTTGTCGCCAAGCATCAGCAGACGTCGCACGGAAACAGATCGCGCTACGATCGCACTAGGCGCTTGTGCGAAAGCCAGATGTCGCTAGTGTCGCGGTCCAGGTTAGTTCATGACGGGTATTAATCGACAAAAAAATTTATCAAAAATTAGAAATCTACCATGAAACATGTAACTTCAATTTCAATAGATTTTTTGACTTCTGATCTTTTTTTCAAGTAGTATCACTATTCAATGTTATGAGCACGGTTCTTTTTTCTTTCAAGAAGATGAAATAGATGGACTTTTCAAGTATACGGCCTAAATAGAGACTGAATACCTGCACAATCTGTATACGCATTGATGTAAAGCGTTCCATAACATTCTATTGAGTTCATAATGTTTCTTGTTTCTATACTTCTACTAAATACAGTAGGCCTATTTAAATTATTTTATGGGATTACAGTTAAACTTATATTATTAACCTATTTTCCAAATGCTTTCAATAGAACCAACATTGGAAATAACTTCTTAGCCATTCAAAATGAGTTTCTTCATTTTTTATTTTGAAAGGCTCAATAGTTTAGAAAAAATACAGGAAAAGGCAAAATGTCAAGTTGTAGGTGAGTAGCTATAATATCTCAATACAACATTATGATTTACTGTCTCAGTATTTTCAACCACTTGAGAAAATCTTTTACAACTTATAAATGCATACATTAAAAGCATAATTTAGATGAATTTTTTATACATAGATTAATTAAGTTTTTTATTTTCAGAGAACAACTTCTTCTAACGGGCACCAAACGTTGCCTATCAAGAGACAAACTGTACGGCATCCGACATTTGTCCAAATCGCACGAAGTACTCAACAGTTTGGCCGAAGCACTTGTGGTCAAACAGCTGGACGGAGACAAAGTGGGGCCAGCGACCAATCAACAAAGCAAGAGTGACGTCACGGCTAGTAGTCAGACTGCCGCATCACCGTTACAAACTGTTTTGACGCTCATTTGCGACAGTAAGAACAATAACAATGACGACAAGGTATGTGCAACCAAAAGTACTGTAAATTACAAAACTTGCTACTGTTCAGGAAATTGGAGTTTTCAAGCTCTCTATCCACAGCCCAAATATCAAGCAAATCTGAAAGAATTTTATTTTATTTTTTTGGTTGAAAAAAAAAACAATCAATTTTTGCAAACATTGAGAAACTTTATATTGCTCATACAAATGTAGATAATAGTACTTGGAGAGCTGAATAATGTCAACATATAGACAAGATTTGCTTCCATTTATTTGATGATTGATCCAAGCACCAGGACTAAGTAAATCATACTTTGTCCATTCTTTAAAAATTGTTTTCTTTTCAGGAACAAACAAAAGAAAACGGCTCAAGTGGCACCAGTGCAGCCAACAACAGCCAACCAAAAGCAGTTCAAACCGGTTCAACTCCTTCAACACCAGAAACTGAATCCAAAGTGTTGATTGCAATTGAGAAACTCCAACAAGCCATCAATGAAAAGAACAACAATAGAAATAAAGACAATAACAGAACAAGTTTGGACGACAACAAGCCTACAAATAGTCCCACAAAAACAGCTCAGAGAAAAATCTCTCTAACAGACGATCATAACAGAACTCTTACAACAAAAACCGCTGATCAGAGAAAAATTTCCCTACCAGATGACCACCATAAAACTCAAACTATAACTAAAACAGGTGATCAAAGAAAAATTTCTCTAACATCAGCTGCAGATGATAACAAAAGTCAAACTTCAACTAAATCAGCTGATCTGAATAGAAA
Organism: Sogatella furcifera; assembly: GCA_017141385.1. Taxonomy (NCBI): domain Eukaryota; kingdom Metazoa; phylum Arthropoda; class Insecta; order Hemiptera; family Delphacidae; genus Sogatella; species Sogatella furcifera. The sequence goes on along the minus strand of CM029559.1, from coordinate 626,387 downwards.
TTCTAGTAGCCCTTCAACTGCTGATCAAAACAAAACATTCACTACATCTAAAACAGCTGACCTGAGCCGAAACACACCCACAACACAGAGAAAGAGGTTTACTGTTTCCAAAACAGCTGATTTGAATAGATTCTCATCCAACACTGACCAAAATAAGACATTTAATACTGATCAAACCAGAACATGTCTTTCTAGAACAGCTCAATTAGAAAATAGTCAAAGTTTAGTAGCTGATCAAAGTAACAAATCAGTTTCTTCAATTTCAAGTTTGTCCACAACAGCTGAACAACATTCCAAACCCACTTCTAAAACAGCTGATTTAAAGAAAATGTCCTCTAGTTCAACATCTGATCAGGACAATTGCTCAAGTCCTGCTACAAAAACAGCTGATCAACCTAAGATACTGATTGAGGACAAATCAGCTGATATTTCAAAGAATAGGGAGCTGTCAGTTGCCGACCAATCCAAGATGCCCACAAGACCATCACGTCTACTACTCAACCGACAAACATCTTCCCTATCAGCTGATTTCAAGCAAACATTAACTCAATCAGCTGATTCCAAGCAAATATCACCTCAATCAGCTGATTCCAAGCAAATATCACCTCAATCAGCTGAATCCAAGCAAATATCACCTCAATCAGCTGATGTTAGACAACCATACCACCAATCAGTCGATCTCAGAAAATCATCATCCCAATTAACTGATTCCAAGGAGCTATCAGCTGATCCCAGTCAAACATCTTCCCAATCAGCTGATCTAAATAGTCCTGTGGGTGGGCCCAACTCCCTTTCACCAGACGGCTGGGAGCCTACCAGCTTGACTTCGTCTGAGGAGGCCGATGTTAGTGAGCCAGATAGTAGCAGTCACCAATCAACGTGGCAGAGGCAGCTGGAGGAGGATGAGCCGCGCTTCACTGTTGCCCAGCTAGTATCGGCATTCAACAAACATCAGGCCCTCGTTACTAAGACTTCGCTAGAGGTGAGAATACATGTTGGTTTTGCTAATAATTGACAGTAGCCTATACAGTATGCATTGCTATTACAATGAACAGTACAACAGAATATCGCAATCTATTGGGTATTTTTTCTTAGGTCTGGTCGAGCAAAGAAGACATTCAGACAAGATTGAAAATTACTACAGCTCTGTCAATATTATGGGGAGTCCGATCTCACAAGGTGTCAAATTATCTGATGATAAACTGAAAAACTTCAATAAATTATCAATTTGGTCCCAAATTTTAGAAGACCTTCTGTTCTACAATTTGAGAGCGAATTTATAATTCTTGAAACAATATCGACCGAGTTGGAGTCATTTTTCCATCTTGCCAAAAAGTCTTGTTTGCTCGACCTGAAATGATTACAGATTTTTAATACGATGAGAATTAATCAACACTGCGATGCAGCCATATATTAATAATCCTATAGGGAACTGAAAAAAATCAAAAAATTATAAATGAGTAATAAAATTAATATTTTCTAGTTAAGATGCAATGGAAAAATGAACGAGCTATATAGCTAATTTTCGAAGGAAATGATTGAAAAGTGCACCTACATGCACCTATTGTCCTATCCTATGCCGTAATATATTTAAAGCATGTTAAATATTTTATAAAATTTCAATGGAGTTCACACTTATCCAAAATCGAATATTGAAAAGATTAATTATTGAATAATAGTTTCAATTGATACGCTCAACAGGTCTAGACTGTAGAAATATAATATTAGGAAATATTCTGTACGGTACGGTACCCAGGGAACTTAATCATTTACTGCCAAGGATGAAAAAATCAATTAAATGCACCTGGATCAAGGCACCTACCGGTACATTAAAACTGGATAGAGGATAACTGGAATAAAACAATAAGGATAATATTTCTCTATAATTATTCTTTTTAAAAAATTATTCACATTTTCACAGGTAACAATGAACATCAGAGGAGGCGCTCCTGAATCCAAAATTCTACCCGACGAAATCAGCAACCATACAATAAATAGAAAATTCCCCATAGGTCCTGACGCACTTCGGCTCTTCATACCGGGCATTAAAATTTCCGAACATAACCCCAAAAAATCACCACCCTCCACTCCGCCACTGGAAAGTTTAGAGAAAAGTTTGTCAACAAAATCCAGCGAACCGACAAAAAAATCACCTACAACACCTCCCGCTTGTGAAAATATCGAAAAAATTCCGCCCAAATCGACTGAGAACGATAAAATTGATGGACAAACACGTGAAAAACAGCGAAAAATTTCATCAACAACTGATAAAAGTGGTAAAATTGCCGATAAACCCACCCTAGACTGTAGTTCAGTGAATACGGCTGACTTTTCTCCGCCAACGCCGCCGCCACCACCACCAGCGCCATCTAGCAGCGAAACAAGGAACTACAAGGAGTTTGCCAGCCGACCAACGACTAGACACAGGACATCGGGTCGCCAGGCGACCACGCTAGCGGCTAGTAGTAAAATTCGAAAAAAATCTAATACGACACCTAAACCACCTCCGTTTTATTGATAAACTGTTATATTAAAGTATAGTTTTGAATGATAGAAACCAAATAAAACTATAAGTGTGTAATACTGCTCAAAAACGAACATCTAGTAATAGAATTCGATTTGCTACTAAAACAGTAAGTTACATGAGACTTTTGAGATGAATAAGCAATTAAGTCCGTCCAAGCAAAAATACATTCTGGCAAGATGGAAAAATGACAACAGCTGGGTCAATATTAATTCAAAGATTATAAATTTGGTTTCAGATTGTAGAAAACATTTTTCTTTACAATTTAAGACTAAATTTATAATTTTTAAATCAATAATGACCGAGCTAGATTCATGTCCCCATCTTGCGAGAATGAAACTTTTGTGATGAGTAAGTCTTCTCAATATTATCAATTTCGATTCAATAGGGGAAAATGTGTAATAACTCGTAATAATTCCATGATATACTACAAAATTAATTAAGACTTGAAAAATTTTAAATCTCACCACCAAAAACCTACAAGCCAACAATTTTCAAGAAAAGAACTTGCTCAACAATGACAATAAATAGAACAGCTGTTTTGGGGCATTATAATAATTCCAACTAGTCAATATCTTGATTACAAAATATTGAATATTTTGTAGCAGAGATTAGTGGATATTTTTCTTAATTATTATTATTTCGTAGGCTAGTATTCTATTTTTTACAAATATTTTTTAATCAAAACTATTTTAATAAAGTACTTAATACGACGATAAAGATTGTCTTAATCAAATTTGCTCAATAACTTTTAGTCGTTTAATTATTATTGTTAGTTTTAGATTAAAATTATTAATGATTATCTATAGATTTTGTGGGAAATATTTCTCACGAGTTAATAAACAAAAAAATCTATTTATTTTATACTTTTTTATCATGATTTTTAATATTTAGACACAAGAGAAAAGAACAGTTTTATGTCTAACAAACTTTGAGAATAAAACATTGTTTATCATATTTTCATAACTATATTTTTTTATTGACATAGGTACCTTTTAGAAAAAAAATTGCTTCAAAGTTTAGAAGGGAGACCATTAAGAAGTGGTTAGTAGTGGCGGCCAGTCGAACAGCTGTAGCCAATCACAGCTCTTGTAGTTCAACTCAAGGACAAGACAAAGGCTTTGATTGGTTGGCCGTCTACAGCAGGATTTGGGGAAAGTTTCATTTAACCTAACACGAAACCTCCTTTTTTTAGGTAGTTTCCCAAACACAATTTTAGTGAGAACAGCAAAAAATTAGGTTTCCAATCGGTCACCCATCCAAGCGTAGTTCCAAGTGTTTGTGACTTGACCGTGGGAATATTCCCTCTCCCTAAATAATCAACTATGAAATACATTTTATAATTACAACATTGATAAATTATTGTAAAAAACCATACCTGGCCTAGAATCGAACCAGGAACTTATTAAAAACAGAGGCTGAATCACTACTAACCTGGAGAATTCTTCATTTTTTCTAAAAAATCCTCATTTAAAATTCTTCTATTTCTAGTTGACCACATTTTTCCGATTTTCATGTATTTTTCTCAATTTTTCTTCGAATAAATTTTCAAATTTTCTCAACACTGGAACCAAAATGCAAACAAACTTTTAATAAAAATAATCGTTCATTTTATTCATCTATCCTATAATTAAAACAAAATTCAACTAATATTACAAGCTAGTCAACTACATACAAGTATAATACTATTGTGGAGTATAAATTCATCAGATCATTATATTTACACAAATATTTCTATAATTATTGTAAAAATCACATAATTTTTTGATGCAAGCCTAATATTCGTTGATAAGAGTGTGTATAAAATAATATATACATACATTTTTTGTTAGACATGAATTAGTTTAAAAATTTGAAACCAAGGCTAAAATACAAAGAATTTGAAGAAGGCTTCTCAACTTGAGAAATTTCAAAAGTCAATGTTTTAAATCAATTTTCAAAGTACTAGTACTTTTCAAGGCACCCTGTATTGAAAAAACAATTAATAAGGGAAATGACAATAATAAAGGAATTATTCAAGTTTTAAAATTAATATGAGATAACTGTGATGGATACGATTAATAATCTATTCTTATGTAAAAAATTGTTCGGGATTTTTTCTATAAATGAACATAGTGTAATTATTTAAAATTGAAATAAAAATTGATTAGAGAATCGTGAGTACTGTACATGGGAGAATACTGTACCTTAATTCAAGGGACAACAGAAACAAATCACTTCATTTTTCTAATTAAATTCATTTCATAGCTACCTACACTATTATTTGTAGTCCTATTCAATTATTTGTTTCGATAATACTTTATTTTAAATATTTATTGCTTTTCATACCAGAATAGGCAAGAAAATAATCAAATTTTCTTTTTTGATTAGGTACGTTCTTTACAAGCAGTCTCAATTGATTCATAGCAAAATTAGGACAGAAAATACTATTATTTTCATTAGATAGATATGAAAATATTTCAATTAAAATAAGCAATATTAGGACAGGAAAATCTCATGGATACTAGAATATGTGTTCTAGTATCCATGGAAAATCCTATATTCTTTATTAGACGTATGTAACAGTATTTCAATTGAGATAAGTATTGGTAATCTGTCCCTGCATTTAATTAAATATTAATCGATGATAATAATAATAGAACTCCCAAACATTGATAATTCTTTCCCAATATTGAATATTGATTAATAATCAGATCTGTCGTATTGTATTCAACAGGCTCTAAGTAGTATCAAAATAATACAGATAGTTTTTTCAAGTAGTAATTCCGTTATTCAATGATATGTACAGCTATGTGCCCTGTTCTATTTGCTTTAGAGAAGATGAAAAAGAGATAGTCAGTTCGTCCAAGCAAAGAAGACCCTCTGGCAAGATGGGAAAATGACTCCAGCTTGGTCAATATTTGTTCAACAATTATAATTGTGGTCTTAATAGTAGATAAAATTGTTTCCAACAATTTGGGATCAAATTGTCAATTTTTGAACCAATATTGACTGAGCTTGAGTCATTCTACCATCTTGCCAGAGGGTCTTCTTCGCTTGGACTATACAACTTCCTAGCCCTAACTCCCCTAATGGAGAAAATTTTCATTAAATTTCAATGTAAATTCAATGAGAGTTTTAGTTAGTATGGTGGATTCTAGAGAGCTAACCAATCAAAATTGTCACACTCAATGGCTACACTGTCAGTAGAGAGTCTCTTTAATACGGGCCTGATCTTTGCATTTTTAAGAGGTTTCAATACCGGTATTAGAAGATAATAGTTTTATGAGGATAAAAGTATTATTTCCTATTTTCATCTAATTTAATTTGATGTAAGTTAATACAACATAGAATACCGGCCCAAGTAGTACAGCCTAGTAATAGCTTAGATATAGTCTGTCCAAGCAAAGAGTACATTCTGGCAAGATGGGAAAATGACTCCAGTTCAATCAATATTGGTTCAAAAATTAAACATTTGGTCTCAAATTGTAGAGCAGAATATTTCCTACAAGTTGAGTCCGAATTTATAATTAGTTTACCCAACATTAACCGAGCTGGAGTCATTTTCCCATCTTGCCAGAATGTCTTCTTTGCTCAAACAGACTATCAAGTAGTAACATAGATAGTAATATAGCATAGATACAGTAGTAATGAAGAAGACACAGACACTTAGATGAGAGAGATACTAGAGAGCTGTTAGCAGTGAGAGATGGGAGGCGCTCCAGATGAGTCCAACAGTAGAGAGGCTGCTTCCTCTACGTTCCAGTCACACTTCTTCAAGGTCGCTTCACACTGGTGTCTCGAGGCCACGCCCAACCTGTAAGGTACCAACATAACGACACCGATTAGCACTAAACTAAAGGACAATGCCAATTGACACTAAACACTGCAAATCTAATTGAAATTTTTTAAATATAATTTTTAATGCATTTTTATTGGATATGAGATAGGTGGATTTGCCAAGATTGTAGCTGTCTTATTGAATTAGAGCACATTTTGGAGAATGTGCAAGTAAATTCACTACTGCTGGCTGCTATAAACGTACAGCGGCCATCTTTGAACAAGGAGAAAACAAGATCGCTCAACTTTTTGTCATTAGCTACACAAGCCTACAAAGCATCTACACAAGCACTATATAACATTGATTATTGGCTAAAAATAGGAAACACAATGATTACAGTGGTTAACTCGAGATAATAGATACATAATTCATTAAATATTTCAAGTCCTGAAATATGGTTAATTTATTTATAACTAAGCCCAAGAACGGGATTCATTTGGGACTCTATGGTGCATGAGATTTCTACACTTTCTAAACCATATAGCACAAATTTCACACATTATTAGTTCACCTGGAAACAGATTTTAGTTGATACTTGATTAGACATTTTCCATCCAACTATTAACCACCAAATATGAAGCTAGAGAATAGTTTGTACTAATGATCAATTCGTCCCCTTGCTCAACTCTTCAAGGCATATTTACATAGCATGGCAAGGCTTAAGCAAAGTATGCATGTTGGTGAAAATTGCAATTAAAAGAGAGAAATATTTTGTATCTAATTATGAATATCATGGTTTTAAGCAGTATATCAGTGTATGACATTATACAATAGTGATTGTACAAATTATCCCAGTCAAATAAAGTACTAAGTGCATTAAAACAAATTGAAAATAAGCTATTCACCAACCTCAACAACATATCCAACTTGATCTTCTTAACTGCCGCATCCACATTCCACGCCGAATCTTGCAATGCCTGCAAACAATCATCCTCTGCTGCCTGGGTGACCTTCAGAACACTGCCAACTCGGTTCATTGCATCGGCCGGTGTACTACTGCTGCTCCCAAACGCCGGTGTACCACTATTTCCATAAACCGGTGCACTGTTATTACCATAGCCCAGAGGACCACTATTACCATACGCCTGTGTACCACTACTGCCATATGCTGGTGCATCACAACTATCACTCTGTGGCCACCACTGCGGTTCAACAGGATCGTAGGGATGAAACGTTTTACTCCCATAAAAACTGTCAGTGTCTCCAGCCACAGTACTATAGGTATTGTGGGGTGACTTTGCCGTGCTCCCATAAACACTATCATTGTCTCCAGCCACAGTACTATAGGTATTGTGGGGTGACTTTGCCATGCTCCCATAAACACTATCATTGTCTCCAGCCACAGTACTATAGGTATTGTGGGGTGACTTTGCCGTGCTCCCATAGACACTTTCATTGTCCCCAGCTACTGTACTGTACACATTACTGGAATAGTGGGGTGATTTTGCTGTACTGCCATACATTGGTTCACCAGGTATAGAACTGTAGGTGTTGTGGGGTGATTTTACCGTGCTGCTACCATAAACAGGTTCACCAGGTATTGAACTGTAAGTATTGTGGGGTGACTTTGCCCATGCACTGTCAGTATCACCAGCCACTGCACTGAAACTATTGCTAAAACTGTCTGATGTGTTATTGTAATAGGTGGCTCCACTACTGTACCGTTTTGATTGGTTGGTGCTAGGTGGAGGGGGTAATAGTGGGGGAGTTGATGCCGGCAAAGTTGTGTTTGATGATGCCATTGTTGAATTTGATGACATCATGGTTGATGATGACACACGTGCATAGATCTGTTGCTGTTGTGTTGAGTTCACATCTTTAGTGGCAAGCCATGTGTTTTGCAACTGAAAAATTGAAACAAATTTTATTAGAATCAATAATACATTAGAAACATAACTGTCACATCATCAACAATAATCATTATAAATTATATAATGGATCTGATGAATAGGACACCTTAATTTCCAGTAGTAGAATATTTGTCAGCCAATAGATCAAACTAGCTTAGAACATGGTACTTGAAGGGTTGATACAAATGAACATAAATTAACAAAATAATGTTGGTATAAGACATTCTTGCAAAAATAATAATACTCTAGCTGAGGCCGCACTGCCAGTGGGTGAAGGGTGGATTGTTTTTCTATGTAACATACAACATTTATAGTAATACTGTACATCATATGAATAGTATAACATCATACTGTTTATGAGGTTGTCCATATTTAAGAGTTTCAAGATGGCAATTGAACACTATCTACATCATTCATCCCATCCACCCTCGATACTTCAACAAAAACTTTTTCAAAGTGTAAAATAAAGTCATTAATCTATCATACTATTCACCCCCCACCCACTGACAGTGCAGCCTCAGCTCTAGGCTACAGTTGAGCCACAAAAATCAGATCCATAGTCATCCCAAACAAAGAAGACATTCTGGCAAGATGGGAAAATGACCCCAGTTCAATAAATATTGGTTCAAATATTATAAAGTTGTTCTCAAATTGTAGATCAGAATGACTCCTACAATTTGCGATCAACTTTATAATAATTGTTGAACCAATATTGATTGTCCTGTAGTCATTCTCCCATCTTGCCAGGATGTCTTGTTTGCTTAGACAGACCGAACCAACCTTGCTTTCCAATGGTGGCAGTCTGGCAACATTGCTCGGTTTCCTGTAGGGCGAATTCAAGCTCAGCTGACTGCAAGCTTTGTCCAGTTCTTCATCGGTGACCGTAGCTGCGCCGTAACTAGCCGTAACATTGCCGTAATTTGCTGCTGCAGAATTACCGTAATTCGCCGTAGATGAGCTGTAGTTTGATGTAGTTGTACCGTAATTATTGGCCATAGCATTGCCATAATTTGCGGTACGGTTATTGGTTTGGTGGTCTGTATTGGCAGTAGCCTCAGCTTTGCCCAGACTTTTTTCCAATTCTGCCAGAAACTTTGCGTCCAATGCTTTGGCAGGCAGAGGATCGAGTAGATCACCGCTGGTTACATCTGTATAGTACCTGAAATGGGAAAATCAAAAAATTAATAAAGGGGAAAGTAGGGCTCAAAACTATTGATGTAAAATAGAAGACAGTATGTAATAGGTGGAAGTGACAAATACAATTCCCTAGATCCAAACTCAACGGAATTCATGTTGATTTAAATGCGGAAAAACTATCAATCACAATCAATGTATAGCTGACACAAAATATTTAGACGGTTTTGTTAGCTCCTTGTGCACTGCAACAGCTGATGTTGTCATTTAGCTATGCCTAGAAGATGTTTCTGAAATCCTAAGGGCAATAGATGATGCTTTACATCAGCTGTTAGTAGGTTACATTATCTAGGAAACTGCCTAATTTTTTGGTATCACCTATACAAGAGAACATGGAGATGAAGATAACAATACTTTTGTCTCATCGCAAAGTTTTATTATAATTGAACTTTAATAAGGCAATTGTTGAGTAGTTGTGAAGGTGATATTGTGGTAAATATCCATATAAAAAGAAAAGACAAGATATTGTCAAACCACAGATTTATTAGCAAATCGAGTTTTAGTTTGCCATACATTGGTAATGGTATAGCAACCGAAATCGGTATCTCATTTTTTAAATATATGGTTTGACAATATCTCATCTGTTAATTTATCAAGACTTATGTAAGATAGTAAAGTTTAAGGTAGTTGATAACATAAAACATGAGATAACCATAGTGATAATTTAGGACGATAATAACTTTGATGATTGATGATTGGCTGTGGGTTCTTTTGAGAATTTATGGCTTTTGGGCCGGTATTGGCCGGGCTGGAGTCGTTTTCCCGTCTTGCCGGAGTGTCTTCTTTGCTTGGATGGACTGTATAGTTTAGTGAATATGAAACTGGCAACCAGCTGGTAGGCCTGAGCCCTTCATAGCGCTGTTGCGCCACTGACAAACAAAAATAATAACTTTGATGATAATTGTTACCTTTTCTCAACAAACACCCTGGACGTGTCGAATGGATCATCATGATCGGCTGACAGACTGTTTGTAGCACTCGTGCTGCCAGCGGCATCTAACGGACAATTGGTGTAACTACGTTGGGTGTCGGCCGCCGTTGTAAAGGAACCGGAGGTGGCGTAGCCCGATGACGAATCCTCAGTGCTGCACTGGCTGCCCCATGTTGTGTTGATTTCTTCTGCAAACAAGATTACGACAACTTCAGACTGACTTCTAATCACGATTGAAACAAGAATTCGAAATAAAGAATAAAAAGCTACTACAACAAAAGAGAGGGAAAGCTCACTTCTATCAGATATCTCAGCCACCGTTTTAGCAGTGCTTGTAAAATATGAGAGATGGCGTCACGTTATTATTATTTTTGCCACACTGCACAGAAGTTATTTGGTATCTAAGAAGATTAGAAAGATTTCATTGAATGTAAAATTTTTTATAAATATTTTTATATATTATATATATTTTTTTTATAAATATTTTATATATATTTATATAATTTTTTATATAGAAAATTAAAAGTATTCATCCTACTTTACTTATAAAAGCACTCAGAGATTCATAGTCATATGTTACTTTTCACAAGAACCTGACTACCAAATCAGTTTCAGGTACAGAAATGTTATTAAAAAAATATTTTATGTGTATTAACAATGGTTAACCCCTTTCCTGTAATCACCTAGATGGTACACTCTGGATATAAGACAGTAACACTAACCTCCCACTGTGGGCACATCAATTGGTTCATCCAGTAATGAAACCGAATGCTGCAAAGTGGTGCCACCAACAGCACTACCCACTCTACCGCCATCATTGATCGGCGGTGGCGACAAATCAATCAACAAATCAGTCACGGTTTGTCGTTGGCCCGAATCTGAACCACTCTGTCGCTGTCCAAATTCTGTCCCACTCTGTCGTTGTCCGAAATCTGTCCCACTTTGTCGTAGTGAGCCGCCACCGGCAACAGAGTGCGGTCGTCCGGGCGCCGGACGCAGTACGCGACATTTTTCTGTTGTCGACTGTCGCTGTTTGCCGCCACTTTGTCGTCGGCCGGTGTCGCCGGCGGCGCCGCTTTCGTTGCACAACTTTTTGTAGTCAAACTGACGACCGGTGCTGTGACGGTTCAGGATGTAGTTGCCGGTTTCTGCAATTAAGAAAAGAGTTGATTGAACAAATTGTCCACTAGAAAATGCTGTAAATGTTAGCCAAGTAGGGTAAATAGATATTTATTACTTATTTATTTATTGACTTTTACAAAGGCGACTCAAGGTTAGGACTCAACGGTCCTCTCTTACAATTAACATAACCATACACATCACCCTTAAAATTATTATTATTATTGTATTTTAGTTGCGTTTAGCCACGATTTTTGAGCAAGGCTCAAGTGGCAAGCAACATGTCAAGTTCAGGATCGGAATCCTGTGAATGCGCTGCAGCACTCCTCTATGGTATAGGGACATGCCTCTACCAATGTCCCAGTTATTCTAGATAAGAACACTCTAAAATTAGCGCACAACCGAATATCTTCTGGGATACAATTGTAGAACTTTAATTCAGAATAATATGGCACCCTTTCAAATAGTGACAGCCTATGAATTGGGAGTTGGAATGCACCTGCATCATCTCTACCTCGAGTTCTGTATGTATGGTTGATGCGGTCAACATTGAAAATTTCTGCATTTTTATACACAAAACTAACAACTTCTAGAAAATATATAGCTGGAGCCGATAGAAGTTGAAGTCTCTTAAATAGAGTTTTGCATGAGGAAGAAGGACTCACCCCCTCAAGAACTTGAAGTGCATTTTTTGCATTTTAAACATATGTTTAGATGGTTTCTTCCTGACCCCCAAAACAGGATACAAAATCTTATCAGTGATATGAAATAACCATGATTCACCCTTAGAGCTGTTCTTGTATTTGAATGTGCCTTAACAGTTCTCAGAGCAAAGAGAGCATGAAACAGTCTTTTTTGTAGCTTCTCTATGTGGCTATCCCACTTCAAGTTCCCTTGCAGTTCCACCCCCAAAAATTTTGTTCTGACAGAAGCAGGATAATCCCATCCCATCACTAGTGGATCATTATTATTTCCTCTAGCAGAAAAGTTCACAACATTGGTTTTACTCATATTTAACTTTAGTGAGTTATCTTTAAACCACCTGTTGATCTGCTGAACAGCAATCCTAGCTTTCTCCATGACCTCCTGATTATTTTTACCCTTAACTAAGATTATTGTGTCATCGGCATATAATATCACTTTACCATCCACATTGTAGGGCAGATCATTGATGAAGATATTGAACAGAGTAGGTCCAAGTATGGATCCCTGAGGTACTCCTCGCCCATTTTTCCGCCATGCAGAAAATACCTGAGAGCCCTCACAATCATTGTTCACAGCTTGATATTTCTCCTCAAGAGAAGTTTTTTAGATCCTACCTTGAGGAGAGATATCAAGCTGTGAAGAATGATTGTGAGGGCTCTCAGGTATTTTCTGCATGGGCGAGGAGTACCTCAGGGATCCATACTTGGACCTACTCTGTTCAATATCTTCATCAATGATCTGCCCTACAATGTGTATGAATTTACTCTGAACACTAAATCCGATTAAATAAGATTGAATCTGATAATTCATTGACATGAGAACAGACCTACAAGACATGATCAAACATTTCAAAAACATACGGAAAACATGAAAATGCAAAAATATAATTCATCATTATTGAACATTCATTACACTTGGTAGCTTAGTCACCAAATCAAATTTTTGTATTAAACTAATCCGGAACGAAACTGAATAACTGATTGTCTTCATCACTGATTTGGTACAATATTATATTGTTGTTTGTAATAAATGGAATGAAATTGATACATAACATTTTTAAAAATAATTTATGGTGTTCCAATACATATTATTCCTTTCTCAATAAATGAGTGTTCACTGCTACTTAAAATGATGTTGCCACAGCTGAATGCTTCAGTAGATGACATTGGGAATCGAATGGATAAAATTAATTCGGTATCTTATTGAATGGACTAAATTAGTTCAGATCAAATCTGATATGTCGATTGAGCAACCAAGCGAATTCCTTGTTGTTTCCAATTACTGGACCAGATTGTCATCACTAAAGCATATTCATCACTCTATTCTGTAGTTAGCTGGGCTGGTACAGTTATATAGACTATTTGCAGACAACATCAGCTGTTCCAACGCACATGGAACAGTTGAAACCGCCTCAATTTTCATCGCCAGCCAGAAAATGTTACTCACTCTTGGCAGGCTGATGCCCCGTAACAATAGTTGCGCCCCCTCCTTCCACAGACGTTATGCCTCCCTCCGATGACGTCACAACTCCGCCGCCGGCCTGAATCAGGTCGGGCGGGTGCATGGGATTGCGTAGGTAGACTTCGTCAATGCAGGCCGGACTGCCCCACGACTTGCCATAGGGGTCACCGTGGCCCGTGTGAATAAACGAGTTGCTCAAAGGACGAGAGATGTCTTCGGCCGCTTTGGGGCGGAGAGGATCAACGAGGCACCTGTGGAGAAGGGAATAAAATCAAATCAAAATCTTGTTCATTTCACAATTAGTAGGCCTATACAACATTAAATTGAAAAAAAAAATAGTTATCAGCCGATAATAACGAAAGGGCCGGCTGGTGTGAACGCATATTGGTGCTACCAAGAAGAATTAGATGCAATGTATAACGATGCTATGAAAAACATGAAGTTGTAAGGAGCAACGCTTATCATAAATCAGCTGACCAGTGTGCATTGCTACATTTAACTGCGTGTTTCTATTCTATCTTATTCATCTTGGTCGCATCAATATGCGTTCACTCAAGCTCAATGTGCGGTAATAGTTCGGAAAAAGTCGTTTTGCGACGTCAATAAAACGAGGCTTGGGAAGCTGAGTAGTATTTGAGAAGTCGCGAAAGTTTTCCAACCGTGTTTTGTAATAGTATTTTTGGTACTCTTGAAATAATAACTGAATGTAATCAGATGGGAAAGATTCAAGATCTATGGAAAACAACTCGCCCGGAATCCATATTCACCGAAAGTTCATCTATTTGCATGGAATCAGTAAGTCAAAGAAAAATTTCTTGACACCTGATTTTTTCCAATCTGGAACGGCTATAAGACCCAAATTACCGGCAGTTTGTTCCACACTAGTGCGGAAAATAGAGGCTTTTGATTTATGACAAGTTGGCCAAAACTGGCTAATTTCTATCAAGTGAACCAAAAAATATTTATTGAAAAGAAATAAAATTCGAGAATCAACACTACTTAAAATATTTAATAAATAACTCACCTAGGAAACTGTCCAATAGCAAAACTACTACAGCTCTGTCCCAGCCACCAGTACAGCTCCGGCCGCCCGTCAATCACCACTATCGAATCGCCCTCCTTTACTTGTAGCTTGCTGGTAACGCCACCACCCGCGTTTGCAGAAACGCCACCACCGGCGTTCGCTGTGGCGTCGTCTGCACTGAACGACTGTGTGGCACGCATCACAGGCGGCGGATGGCGGAGAAGGAATTCACGCAGCGCGGCGAATGTGGGACGCTCGGACGGGTTCTTGCTCCAGCACTGAAAAAATACAAATTCTTAGACTAAGAACTACTCAAAGAATCAAAAATCGCTATAATAAAGATGATTTGAATAATTGAATGGTAAGCGCTCTCCTTCTAACCTTCTATCTTCAATTATATTCAATATCTAATAATGATTGTGTGTTTGTCTCTAAATAAAGAAATTATCAAATATAGATCACTCTTCAGTAAACCAACCAACCTTAAGCAGTATATCGTAGAGTCGAGGCGGACATGTATCGGGTCTAGGCAGACGCTCACCTTCTCGATCGATTTTGCGCAGGATTTGCGTTCCATTCAGTCCCATCCAAGGGTCTTGGCCGAATTGCAACATTTCCCACACCGTTACACCTGTAATACAACAACATTTATTTACTTATACACAATGCTAGTAAAGCAATGGAAAGGAAATAATTACTTACAAATATTATTGGAAAGTCGGCTGAACACAGTTCTATATCAATGGTAGAACAAAGAACACAGTTGGGGAGTAATTGTCACAAAGGGCACAGCTATAGTCTGTTCAAGCAAAGAAGAAGTTCTGGCAAGATGTGAAAATGACTCCAGCTCGGTGAATAGTGGTTCAAACACCATAAATTCAGTGTTAAATTGTAGGAAACAATCTGTTATACAATTTGTAATTTTAAATTAATATTGACCGAGCTGAAGTCATTCCCCATCTTGCTTGTCTTCTTTGCTTGGACAGACTGTACCTACAATATGGTCATGGGCCTTAAAGTGGCAGCTATGCAGAGTAGGAAAATCGGACCATTTGAAAACGTTGAGATTATTTTCGAATCAGCTCTTTCGACGGATGCGTTTCTTGTGTGCTTTCTCACATTTGACTTGCTACAAATTATAGCTATCTCAACACATAATTGTCTATTTTCAATATTTGATGCTAGTTTCGATCATATCATATTCTAGTACAGAAAACACTAGAGAAATTATTCTATAAGAAAAGTTTCATGATAATAATTAATTAGTTATGCTTAGAGATAAAAACTAATTCAGCACACACATTATTTGTAAATGTACTCAATGCTATCACATGGGTAGATTGTACCTACGGTGCAATGTTGCCATTTTTCTGGGCTTTCTATTAAAGTGGACTATGGTATAAACTTTCTATAGTGGTTTTTGGTTGCCATGGCAAAATTGTGATGTGAAAATTTCGTGCTCTAAATTCTTTAAAATTCAATAATTTCCGATCGTGGATTATTATTAATTAATAATAATAGTGTTATTATTATTAATTAATTTAATAATAATAAAATTATTAAATATAAAATTATTACTTCGAGTGTTATTTTTGTGTTTGGTTCTATGACATTTGAAGAAATTCACCAAAATTCCAATAACTTTGTTCAATATTAACTACCACAATAATTTCCCAACATGGGAAATTGTGGTTATGTCGGCTGTGGAACTTCTTCGGAACTCCCCACAGAATGAGTCATACGAAAATATATATGGTAGAAGGCTTTCCTTTCTAATTCAATAGATATACCTTTTTAAATTCGGTGTTTGAAGTAATTATATAACATATACTGCTAGTATGTGTAGCACTTTATTGTTTTATCAAGTTCCACGTGTTGTGCCACAATGTTTCTGAATGCCATATTGTATTCTGATTCATATTGTTTTGACATATCACATACTACGGAGCTTGATTTTTTTCAGTGCATTTGTGATACAATTTTCTATTCTATTCAGTTATAGCTCACCGAACATCCACACATCAGAGGCGTGACTGAACTGTTTAGCTTTGAGTGATTCAGGGGCGCACCACGGAAAAGGCACTTTGCTGTGTTCTGTCATAACGTAGCAGTTGTCTTCCTGGGGCACGGCACGCATCAGGCCGAAATCACCGATCTTCACCTGCGAAAAACAAATAGATTGTGTAAAATTCACGGCATCAAATGAGCTTACCTTACTTTGCGAATGGTTTGTTTACGTTCATAATTTGGAACTTGTGAATCGATAGTTTTATGGTTTATTGTATTAATTACAAAATAAATGATTCATTAAAAACAAGTCTGTAAATAAAGTGGGAACATGGGAAATAATTGTGGTTATGTTGGCTGTGGAACTTCTTCGGAACTCCCCACAAAATGAGCCATACGAAATAATAATAATAAGTCTGTAAATGTTTTCGAGGCACTGTTTATAATTCATTTTTGTGTAACAAAAGTCTCCCGTCTCAACAGAGCTTTAGACTTGTTTTGCTTGCCTAGTATCACACAAATCACACAAAGTATCAAGTATCTAGTATCTGATCACACAAATTTGACATGGGTAGGTACAATGCTATTTATTAAATTGATTTTGTTGTATTGACCTCTTCAAGTCAAAACTAGACATTTATTATAAGCATAGATTCATGACTAACAACATAACCCACGTAAACTTGACAGAAAGTAATTCTGAACTTTATAAAATGAGAACAAAAACTCACTGATATTTTACCATCCAACTATACCTATAGACATACTGTAGTATATATAAGCCAGTACTCTGTTATGTAATGTAAGCTCCACCCATGTGGAGCAGATTGGGAATATTCCGCTGCATTAACGGTTCAGAAGACTCTTTCTATCCTTTCTTAGGGCCGGTTTCTCCAAATACGTTTAACTGAAATTTTAGTTTAAACTATCAGTTGTCAGTGTATGGTCACTTTTATTAACTTGTGTTTCAATTGAGCCAGCTGATGGTTTAATCCAAAATTCAGATTAACTTTTTTGGAGAAACCGAAAATTGGAGAATTTTAAAAAAGGGTACTTTGATTTGAATTATTTCAAAGTTTTATTCAATACTCAAATATTGATTTTCAGTTACCTTATCGACAGCAGCCAACAGCACATTACGGCAAGCCAGATCCCTGTGCACGAACCTCTTCTGCTCCAGATAGGCCATGCCAGTGGCCACCTGCAGGGCATAGTCCCACAGCACTGAGACACGCACCTCGCCAAACTGCTTGCGTAAATAATCCAGCAGGGAACCCAGCGAGGCCAACTCTGTCACCATCATCATGGGCTGCGTTAGGACTACGCCGTACAGTCTAAAATATAGAGATTGGTTAGTTTTTATCAGGTCATGATTATCCACATACACTGGATAACAAAATTATAAAAGTGAAAAAAACACATTATATGGGGTGTTCTGACACCCATAAAAGTTTGAGAGACAATATATTCGGCATTTTCGTAATCCCTCTTTTAGGAGATTCACTGTTATTGGTAAAGATAGTCAGTCGTTTCCCGTATCTGTTGGAATAGTAATTGTTGCATTACACTCTAACTGATAAACTGGATGTTATTCAGAGGTATTCTGCGCCGTCACTTGGTTACGGAAGCTAGTTTGTGGTTGAGATTATAAACGTGCTAACCACACTTTGTCTCTATCCTGGTTGATGATTATATTCACCTCTACTGTATAGTGAAGTGAATATGAAACTGGCAGGCCCTTCATAGGCTGTTGAGCTATAACGTAATCAATAATGATTGAAAAATGAAATTTCAAATTGTAGAATACAATTTGAGACAAGATTTATAAATTTTGAACCATTATTAACCGAGCTGAAGAAATTTTTTCCATCTTGCCAGAATGTCTTCTTTGCCTGGATAGACTTCAAAGTCACACATAGTTGAATAGTTGAACAATCCAATTATAAAACTCATGTAATGTATGAAATGGTCTTACAACCATCCAAGCTCTGGAGTTAATTTTGAACTCCTTAATGTTATCTACATCTTTGATATTGGCAGGCAGAGAATTATAAATTTTGTCCCGCTATACGGAGGCTAAATATTCTGATTTGTAATTCCATTATCAGAAATTTTTGCCAGAGCTAGATCTTTCCTAAAGTTTCGAATCCATTGACGAGCGAAATTAGATTTTTCACTATTTTTTGTAATTTTAATATTAGGAAACCTCATATAAGAAAAATTAAGACTCAACTTATTCATTTTTCTCATATCTGCTACAATATTTAAATTCTGCTTGACTAAGCTATTTTCTAGTAATTAGCCAAATTAATTTTCTAGTTATTTTATTTAATTAGCCTGTTATAATATTATCACTTTACCAACCTTATTAGGTTAGGGTGATCCAGCTGGTGCATACTCTGCACCTCTTTTGCAAAGTCAGCAAAAACGGTCGGCTGATTCAGCGCATCCTTCTTCAGTACTTTAACGGCGCAGGCCACACTGCGACCGCTCGGCGTTGTCCACTCTCCCCTCCTCACCACGCCAAACAGACCGTCGCCTAGTTTCACTGATAAACTGGAAAAAAGTACAAGGCAAAATTAATAAATTGCAATCTGAAACAAAGACGACAGTCATTGAGTCACACTGTAACAGAGAAAACAGGAGAAACAGTAGATAACGACTTGGAAAAAAGACAAAACTCATTGAATTATACTAGAGTAAGGAAACGTCGTCTTCAAACTCAATATTGTGCAAGTATAGGCTGTCCAAACAAAGAAGACCATCTGGAAAGATGGGAGAATAACTCTAGCTCGGTCAATTTTGGTTCAAAAATTATCAATTTGATCTCAAACTGTAGGAAACAGTTTGATCTACTGTTAAGACCACATTTATAATCGTTGAACAAATATTGACCAAGCTGGAGTCATTTTACCATCTTGCCAGAGGGTCTTCTTTGCTTGGACAGACTATAGCAATGAAATAGCATTTTGAGTATTGACTATTTGAGCATTGAGCGTCGAGTGAGTAGATAGACTAGAGTGCTCACCTGACATCCTTCTCCTGTATAAGGCAGGTGAGACTGAGGCCTATGACGTCAGACGAAGAGGTCTGCGACTGTAGTTGTGACCCCGACTTTTTACCTATTGTGCCTGTCCCATTCACTTGTTTACCGCCTGAAATTGAAATAAAAAATGTTAAGTAATCATGAAACAAGAAATTGACAATGAAACGGGATATAATTCATCCTGGAATTTCAACATTTGGACTGTGTGTACAAGATGGGGAAAACAGCAAAAAAGCATAGTAACCTCAAAAACCAACCAAATCAAATTTATTGAGGTTTTCTGAAACAAACCTTTACAATTGAAAAACTTTTGAATTGCATACAAAACCAAACCACCTGCAAGGAAAAATCCTGTGTGCAGGTAAGAGATGCTACTATTTTGATCAGTACATTATAACAAATCATAAAAAAACTACAAAAACAAAGATAATGGAATAATACATGCAATTTATATTGCGAAAAATTAATAGAAAAGAAGATGAGAAGCGTGAAAGAAGAAAAGGTGAAACATAAATTTATTTGAATATAGAATACAAGTTGGTATTCACAAGTACAATGCGAAGAACAGAGTATGTATTCTCACATTGGTGTGTAACGCTTCATAACAGCATACTGAGATAAAAAACTTCTTCCGCCAGCCACCATACATTTATCAAACTTCCAAATTCTGATGACATTCAACAGTAAGATTTGAAATATCTGCTCATTTGTCAAACGTTTTCCAAGAGGTACGTCATTGAAAATCAATTCTCTGAAATTAAAAAATAGTCTCTCTACTTCTAGTGATTAAATTAATGATAGGCGAATTTTGGGTAGGAAATGTTTCAATTCAACTTAACAAATGGTTAACGTGTCTTTTCAAAGCAAATCTTTTCAGACTTGTCAAAAGTCTATGACGGTCTTGGCCGAGCTGGCGTATTAAAAGTGCACACTATGAATTCAATGTCCACAACATGATTCTAGTGTATATATACATATAGTCTCTATAGTACTAACCATTCAACGGATTCAGTCTGGTAATGAAGCTCTTCTTCCACTGTTGTGCCTTTTTCTTTTTGACAGCATCTAGGAGTCTTCTAGCTCCCGGCCTGCCCATGCCTATACGCTCCAAGTCATCGGCCTGGACGTAGTCAAAGTGGGACAACCGTGTTACCTAAAATAATAGAAATCGCAAACAATTTATACATTTCCTCTTTTGAAGCATTACATAATATTACAATAGAATAAGCACTATAACCAAAACATTACATTCAATCGTTTTTCACCTTCAGAACTCAAAGATTTATGTAAACTTCAAGTTTTAAGTGTGAACATATCCATTTTTTAATATTGATTGATCAAAATTGGGAAGAATAAGAGACAATAGACGCTTCACATCAGCTGTTAGTAGGTTACATCACGTACAAGAGACAGACGAAATCGCCCAACTTTTTGGCATCACCTAATAATATCAGCCAAATGTTATGCCAGTCGCCTATTTACTATTTTATATCAATTTCCTAATTATAACAGCCGAGAAAGCTTTGTAGGCAACAAAAATACATAAAAGTTATAATTAAAACTCATTAAAAAACTAATTCAAACAGTTTAAAACTTATTTATGACATACATTCCATTACATAATCAATGCCATGCAATTACCAAGTTTCTAGTTATTGCATCAATTTATTACTATTGATGGAGATATCGGAAAGAAATTCCATCTCACTCACATAACCAATTCTCGAGTAATGGAAAACATGGTGAAACAGCTTGTCCAAGCGAAGAAGACATTCTGGCAAGATGAGAGAACGACTCGCTCCATCATTATTGGTTCAAAAATTATCAAAATGGTCTAGAATTGTCTTTTACCGAGCTGGAGTCATTTTCCCATCTTGCCATAATGTCTTCTTTGCTTGGACAGAATATAGATATTATAAATAAATATTCAATCAACACAAATTTTACCTGAAGATCGTCCCTCAGCCTAGCATAGAACTGCTCCAACTGAGTTTCGGCCAACATGTCTACCAACCAACCGGTATCACTGCTGCCTCCTAGATCTTCTACTTCGCTGGCCGCCATTTTCGTTCAAATTTCAGCACCTGCCTGTGGACAAATGGCTCACATCAGTCATCACAATAATAGACACACAGTATAGCTGACAAAAATAAGTTATCTTCACATAATGTTATGTTACAACGAAACATTATAACATAACATTGCGGTTTCTTCAAACAACACATTATAACATTACAATGATAGAAGTAGCCTACAGGTTAAATGACAACACAATTATTTATTTAATTATAAATAAACAAACATATCATACCAGTTATTCGCGAGAAAAGGCAGAAATAGTCTATTAAATAAAATTATAGCTGATGCAAAAAATCTAGAATGTTTCGCCTGTCTTTCGTGCGTGATGCAACCTACCAACAGCTGATGTAAAGCATCTATTGTCTCTTTTGATTTTGAAAATATCATCTAGACATAGCTGAATGACAAATCAAATTGACAACATCAGCTGTTGGAGCGTAAAAGGAGCAGACGAAACCACCCAAATTTATAGTGTCAGCTGTGTCAAACTCGTTTGAACTGGGTCTGTCCAAGCAAAGAAGACCTTCTGGCAAGATGGTAAAATGACTAGCTCTGTCAATATTGGTTGAAAAATTATTGATTTGGTCTCAATCGTAGGAAACATTCTGTTCTACAATTTGAGACCAAATTAATAATTTTTGAATTAATATTGAGGAGCTGAAGTAATCTTCCCATCTAGCCAGAATGTATTCTTTGCTTGTACATACAATAAATATTAGTTTAGAGCTCGGATATTAGAGCTTGAATATGATGCTAGCATATCCTATTGCAACAGTTCTATTATTACGACTCTAATAGGGTATTCAACACAAGATAAGGATTGTTGTCAATGTAGAAGGAAGAGAGAGAGAGAGAAAGTACATAATAAAGAAGCAGAGAGGGAGAGAGAGAGTTCATAATAGAGAAGCAACAAGGGTAGAGTTGGAGAAGCAATAAAAAAACTATGAATGAGCAGGAAGTTCCAATTCAGATTGCTACAATACACTTGAAAAAAAAGCTTGGAATAGAAACTGACTGATAATGATTTAAAGCAGAAGAAGAAGAAGAAGAAGAATAAGGAGGAGGAGACGAAAAAGAAGAATGGGGAGGAGAACGAGGAGAAGAAGAATGATGAGGAGGAGGAAGAGTTGAGTTGAAGAGTATGAGGTGAAGGATTGAGAGAAGAAAAAAATGAATTAGTACATAAATAAGCAATAAGATGAGATGAGTAAAATGAAATGAGGATTTAAAATATTACTAATGAAAATTATCATATTATTTTATCTTCTGTAATGTGTCTGTCCAAGCAAAGAAGACCCTCTGGCAAGATGGGAAAATGACTCCAGCTTAGTCAACATTTGTTCAAGAATTATAAATGTGATCTTGATAGTAGATCTAATTGTTTCCTACAATTTGAGATGAAATTGATAATTTTTGAACCATTATTGACCGAGCTAGAGTCATTCTCCCATCTTGCCAGAGGGTCTTCTTTGCTTGGACAGACTATAGCGGTAATCAGACGTTTTGGGCGGTTTCTCTACTGATAACCCACTATAACAGCTGATGTAAAGCATCTATTGTTTCTTTTGATTTCAAATACATCACTAGGCAAAGCTTAGTGAAAACTCTATTCAACAACATCAGCTGTTGGAGCGTACAAGGAGCAGACACGAAACCGTTTAACTTTGGTGTCATCTATACGAAGTTTCGTCCTATTTTACGAAGTTGATCTTATTTTCAAAGTTCTTATTGTCAAGAAATAATCAATCACATGAAGAATCAATAATCTTGATTACTCTATTGTGCTTTGAACAATGATTATCATTCAATCAATGACATCAATTGACGTCTGGCATAATAGCTGATTAAAAATTGATGTGATACAGTCTGTCCAAGCAAAGAAGGCATTCTGGCAAGATGGAAAAATTACTGCACCTCGGTCAATATTGGTTCATAAATTATTAATTTGGTCTCAAATTGTGAAGCAGAATGTTTCCTACAATTTAAGATCAAATTAATAACTTATGAACCAATATTGACCGAGATGCAGTCATTTTTCCATCGTTCCAGAATGTCTTCTTTGCTTGAACAGACTATTCAAGATTACAGTCGGCCTTGAATTTAACGGGTTGGCTTAGACATGTTTACATTTTATAATGAGTTGACAATGTTGAGATTAGTGAGAAAAATAATTCAAAGCAGCTTGGGAAATTAACTCATTATATAATCTCTACCCTGTAACTTGACGGGTAATTTCAAATTCACTATTGAGCGCATCAGAAAAAATAGATAGAATCTTCGACAATTTATCTAGCCTATTAGCTAAGTTGGAAAGAACTCTAGAAAATTTATTTTTACTTCTTATTCCAGGGACTAAGGAAGATTGGTACCATCAATTTTGTTTTTATATCTTGTCATTATTATATTAAGTACCGGTCATTTTTTGTTTTTGTGACTCTTTGTTAACAGAGGCTTATCTGATATATCTATATAATTGGTCCAAACAAATATAATATGTATACATTTTTCTTGGTGTATCTGTTGTTAGCAATCCTTTTTTCTATATTTATTTTCAAAGTTGATTATTTGAGGGAATAGATTTTTAGTTTACAACAGTAAACGGTTTTCAGCCAGCAAGGTTTTATGGGGGAATGAGATTTGCCAGACTTACTTAAATTGATTAAACTTACTTCAATTGCAAGAGGCTATTCTCTCAGTCAATACCTTCCCAGACCTATATCGAAATTGGTCAATGAATCCTGCTACGCCCATAACGTTCTATTTGGTTATTAGAAGCCTACCGAAGGACATTATTCAATTGAAGAAACATTGAAAAATAAGAGCCGAGTTCTAAAAAGTGAGCTCAATTATTATTGTAGATATTTGTTTTGAGTAGAATTTTCATGTTTTGACAAAAATCTTCAACTGTCTTGATTTGTTATTACGAGATGCAATGGTGAGGTTAATAAATCCATAAGGCACAATAACAAACAAGGATTTCAAACGAATTACTATGAAACAATCGAATTGCAGGGTTAAAATATACACGAAGAGACCAAATGCACAATTAATTCCTAGTGATATAACTGTAATTAGAGTTTTAATTGTTATTAAAACGGTACTTACTTCCCAGTCACAATAACCACAAAACTGTCAGTTCTCAAACAATTCCTCTTAACTCAAGCACATACTAGTTTTCACTTTGCTGATTATGAAATCATATTTTACCTAAATTTAGCGTCTATTAACTAAAATAAACTATGAAAATTTCATAATAACATTAGCGAAAACAGGAAACAAAAACAATGAAATGGAAGAAACAGATGCTGATGCAGTTGCACCTGCTGGATTCCAGGATAGCCAACAGAACGGCGGCAATCTGTTTACCAAATTGGCCGCTAGGCAGCGGTAGTTGTCAACCTGATACGAAACAATTCAAAACGTATCAGTTTCGGCTAGTTTTGTATCACGTTTTGGTTTGCTGCTTGGAGATGCCCAGATTTTTAACATTGATTCAAGTGGCAATAAATTCTCGCTTCGACCTAAGCTTGATACGGAACGGTTTGAAGCGTATCACAATATTTCGTTGTTCTGATACGCAACTCATTTCGTACTTAACGCGCTCCCGCTCGGCCAAAAATCTAGTGGAATGACAGTTATTAATGCTCAGCTCTGTCAGGATAGTCTGAAGCTGTCTTCAAGAGCATAAATTGGTATTGCTGGAGTCGCTTTGGTTTTGATGTACTCTCACAGACAGTTTGGTTTCAACAAGTAGTTTTTTCTCACACATAATACAATATTAGACACAATTCAATGGATAATTGCAAAACTATAGTTTAAAAAAATTCATAACTATGTTTTTAAAATACTCCTACAAATTAAAAAAGCTTCAAACTCTCCTTTGAAAGATTTCAGGAGGTACAAAATTTCCTCCAAATAAAGTTTTTGAAAACCAATAACTTACCTCAGCCAAAAATAATAATTAATACAATAAATAAACATAAATTTCCTCTATTTCTAGAAAAAATATCACACCCGTTAAATGATATTGAAGTATTCACCTTTTTTCTTGAAGATATTCTATGATGTATCTATCCAAACTTCATTCTTCTATACTAATCAGTCAATCCTATTCTTCACTAAAGACATTTCTCATATTTTTTCCTTGTAGAAAACTCAAACATTTCTTCAAATACTTCAAACCTGACAAAAAAGAAGAAAAAAATGTGTAATAGAAGCATTAAATTCTCTGTAGAAAAGTTTGAGGGCTGACCGGCTAAGTGTCTCAACCTAGGGTCCCATCCACTAACAGTTCAATTGTTCTCAGTCCACAGTCCAACGATCGGCCTGCCGATTTACAGCTGTTTTGGACTGCCGGTTTCCTCATCAACGCACAGTTCTTGACTGTTACAGTTCAAACTATCAGTGGATGAGAACCCTGGGTAATTTTTTAATCTATTTTAACCTGTAAATGGATTACTTTCATCATTAGCTTTAAAAAAGAACTAGAAAAATAATTAGCTTCCAAAGGACATAAATGAATTCAATTTTCTGGACACTATAATAAAGAGGACTAGAAATAGAAAACCAGCAAAAATGGAGAACAAAACAAAACGATTAATAAATCTATTATATATTTTATTGTATTTATAAAAAAACAGAGCACAATATTTAGAAAATCCGAAAGTAGACAAGTTTTAACTCTCATTATCTAAATTGATTCTAAAAGCTACATTTCATGCGTTCAAATATTTACAGATTTGCAAGTTGTAAAAAAAAGATAATTTTCAATTATATTATAAACAGAAAACTGTGCCAAAAATTGGAACTTTAGTATCAATAGCTGACGCCAAAAAGTTAGGCGGTTTCGTCTGTTCCTTGTTCACTCCAACAGCTGATGTTGTCAATTAGAGTTGGCATTTAGGTATACTTGTTGAATGATGTTTTTAAAATAAAAAGATTTTACTAGAAGAACTAGATGCTTTACACCAGTAGGGTTATATCACGTACAAGAGACAGACAAAACTTTTTGGCTTCAGCTATAATAACTATGAAAAGAATAAGGTAATATTATAATCATCACAATAATTATGGGAGACTTTGATAAATATTAGATGCTTCATAAAACAATACTGTTCTACTAATCCTAGAATTTTAAATCGGTAAAATCTTCATGTAACTGCTTACCTGTTCTGATTCTTTTTGTTTCTCTAGAGCTAGACAAAGCTCTATCTCGAGATCTATCTCAATTCTTGTTTGACTATGTCAACATCCATGTCTATACCTGTTTCCAGTACCTCACATATTTCAATAATCTCAACGCAGCTCTTTCAAGATTGTCTTTTTCAGTTAGATGCCATCTCAATATTATTTTCGACAAATTTCAATAATCTTCTTTAGAACATCACATAGACATTGTAAATAATTTCTTAGCGAATCACAAATTTAGCAATCAATTTAGCAACAATTTCTTGTAGCCAAAGTCCATCTCACTTAATAGTAAACGTAACTCAGACCATTCAAAATACACTCATACTGTACTCACGCTAGGCCACCAGACTCAGATACTACCTAGCTGTTAATATAGGTACTATTTTCAACAATAGTGAATCACATATTTATTAATTTTACAACAGTTTTTTTCCAAGGTCCAACTCGCTATCAATCTCGATCTAGCTTAAAAATCATAAATCCATTGATTTTGAATTCCACCATTCGATCTGTTCCTAGTTCAATTCTGGTCGTTTCTAATTCCATCAAAGTCCATCTGTGACTAAACCATAACTACAATCTGCTCCTATTTCCATCGCTCTCATTGTTCCCATTTCCACCTTAGTTGTCCCTAATTCCGAATCCATACACATACTTTGACTTCAAACCACAATAATTGATACTCTCTATGTATGTTCCCAGTTCTGCACTGTTCCTATTTCATCGCTCTATGTGTTCCCGCTCTAGTTGTTCCTAATTCCAAGCGCCTGTTCCAGTTCGGCGCGTTTCTGCTGCACTTTAGTGTAGAAGTAGCGGCAGACGGCCTCCTGCGCCCAAGGCTGGTAGTAGTACTCGGAGCGGCGTTCCTCCTCTGGATTTCCGACCACGTCGGTCATTGTCTGCAATTAAAAAAGAAATGAATAAATAAACAAATATAACATTATGTGGCTTTGAAGGGTGGAGGGGACCTTTATGAGTGGGTTCCATCTCGCCGATTTCTGTTTTATTTTTCATTAATCGACACAGATTTTAGTCCTTTCAATTTCTATTCAGGGCATCTTGCTTTAGGAGCAATCGTTCTCGAGTTTTATGCGAAAAACTAAAAAAATTGTACCTTCTACCCCACCTCCCACCCCATGCTCACCCCTGGGTTCGGGGACTTTTAGTATGTTAACCTCATAACTAGTCTAAACAAATCCCCGAGGTAAAAGATTGGCGGATATTTCATGCACTCTATAATTCTTCATTTACTGGACTATAATTATGTCTAGATGATTTTTTGAAATCTAAAGAGACAATAGATGCTTTACCTCAGCTGTTAGAAGATTACATCACGCACAAGAGACAGACAAAACCGCTCAACGTTTCGGCGTCAGCTAAACTCTATTTCCTGCTATTCTGCACTTGGCTAGTCGAAACTTGATGCGTTTTCCAACATCACAACACTTGGTCTAGTTTTGTACCTTCTATTAAAACAAACAAGACCATAATGAACTCCTCTGGATTGTTGTCCAGCATCCAGAAGAGTTATTATTATAATCATATCGGTATCCTGAAACACCTTATGTCGTCCGTCCAAGCAAAGAAGAATCTCTGGCAAGATGGGAAAATGAGTACAGCTAGGTCAATATTGGTTCAAAAATTATCAATTTGATCTCAAATTGTAGGAAACAATTTGATCTACAATTAAGAACACATTTATAATTTTTGAACAAATATTGACCAAACTGGAGTCATTTTCTTATCTTGCCAGAGGGTCTTATTTGCTTGGACAGACTCACTCATGAAACAAAACCACCCAATCACCTTCAAATCCCTCGTCTGCGAAATGATCCACTTGTTGATGAACTGCTGCGGATCCTTGGCGAAGCTCAGGAAGAACTCCCGGTTGGTCTTCAGCTGATTAATAGTCTCGACAGTTTCGTGTATCTTGTTGTCCAAGCCCTGTATCTCCTGCTGCGAGGCGGTGGAGAGCAGGAAGTTGTTCATCTGCGCTTTGAGAGTGTCGTCAACCTCGACGTCAATGTCGTAGCAGGCCGTCTGCTTCTGTTCGGTGCCTTCCACGCTGTAATACAATTATTGTAATTAAATTTACATTCAATCGATTTTATTATTATTTACAGATACTGTATAATCATAGAGTGGACATTGGATGTTTAAATTTTTATTGACTATCTCGGTTACATAGTACAAAGACGCCAAAGTTATGCCAGATTTCAATGTAGTTCCATAATACGGTTTCATTGAAAAGATATCTTGAAGATCAAAATCATCATTCTATACAAAGTTTGAGAGGTAATTAATAGAATTTACGTACATAAATACTTACTAATTTCTTTTATTATCAAAAATATCCTCTGGTCAAGACTCGAACCTGGGTCCTGTTGATTATCAGACTGGCGCTCAAACAGGCCAACCAATTACAACCTTGTTTTGGACTGTGCTATAAATAAGTAGAGGAACAGTTTTGACCACTGGCTGGCTAGTTGTACTCACCTATGTGTATAATTAAATAAATTATGATTATCAGATAACCTTAGTAGCCAACTCACCTTATAATATGATTAATAACAATCGATAACAATTTTTGGTTGATCAGCCATTATTTGAAAATTAAACTTCACACTTGAGGCTATTTCAAAATTGATGGACAATAATAAAAATAATATACACTTTTAAAATAAAAAATAATACATTTAGTTTAAAAGGGTATTTGATTTTTATTTTAGGCTATCTATCAATTGATAACAATTTGAGACCTAGTAATTTTCGAACCAATATCGATAGCCAGAATGTCTTCTTTGCTCAGACAGACTACCAACTAACTAAGTCTACTAACCTTTGATTTGAAATGCCCGTTCATTAAAGTTACCTCTGTAATAGTAAGTAAATAACAAATTGTCCCTCACCTAATAATATGATTAATAACAATCGGATCCGGGGGATGCAACAGCGGATTCAACCTGGTCGGTATCTCAGCAAACTTCATGCGTTGACATGCGAATATCTGCTCCAAATACTTGTCACAGTTGATGTACTCCCTCTCATGTGCATCTTGCAGTTTGTGTGTCTTAATGTACTGCCAGAGGGCGCTAATGATTATCGGACGAGTCTGGGTGTGTAGACCTAGGAGACGGGCTAGACGCGGGTCCAGCTTGAATTGGAGGGGTTGATAGTCCAAAAGTAGGAGAATAGTGCAACGGACGTTCTTGTCGCCGGGTCGTTTTACCTGTAAAAGACGATAAAAACTAATAAATCGAATGGAATATCGTTTCAAAATTTATAACTTTAGTTGTATATAACAAGGACTCTAGCAATTAATTGAATGAAATATAGTTTCAATCTATTTACTACAAACGTACATTGTAGGACAACATTAGTTTCATAATCAGGATGATATTAATATGTAATATCAAAGCGATTTTTCTGTAGTGTTATAGCTTATTAAGTATGAATATTGGATCTTTTTTCAAAAGGTTCTTGAAGGTTCATGAAGGATCACGAAAAAATATAATTATTTATTAGTAATAATAATAATATTCGTGTGACCTGGCTGGCTCAGGTCTGGTGTCAGAGTTTTCAGGTCGCTCCTGATCAATTTCAGGGCCTCTGACATGACTTAACGACTGTTTTTAGGCAGCCGGGACCGACGGCTTAACATGTCCATCCGAAACACGGGAGAGTGGCCTGAGAAAAATTCCTGGTCTGACCTGGGTTTGAACCCGGGACCTTTGGGTTGCAACGCCAACGCTCTACCCACTCAGCTACGCCACCCCCTCTACTACAATTTATTAGTTAGTATTATTGACTTTTTTAAACAACCCAATATTGACAAAAGTAGTCTATTTCAGAAAGGAACCAAGCTGAAAATATTTTAAGAAGGGTACTTTGATTTTCATTAATTGAACATTTTGATAAATACAGCCCAGAGAAATAATAAGTAACCTATAGGAACCAAGCTGCTTGGTTCAATTCTACATTACTGAAATCTCTGATCATTTGAAAAAAGTTGGCCCCGTTATTTTTCATCACAAAACAGTAACCTTTGGTTTGGTTCTATTCATTACAACATGAATATGAGTTTTATTATCTGAAGTATTGAAAAATCAATTTTTATCATTATTGTGGATTGGTTCCTTTCTGCATAACTTCGTGCAATTTAGTGTAATTTAACAAGTATTTATTTATTTATTTTTTAACAACATAATTACAATGTGATATGATCGAATAATTTACCTGAAACCCGTCAGTCTCCTGTGTGGAAGGGGTGCGGTGCCACTCAACCAGATGATTATCAGGTCCGTACAGGTCTTTGTCCAGTTCAATAACCAGCGACTTGAAGAACGACGAAAATTTTCGTTTCACTTTGTTCGGGTCGTTTTTGGCATCCTCTAACAGGCGACCCTGCAACCGAAAACAAGCTAATGAACCACTAAACACTTTAATGAAAGAAAAGAAATAGATTGCTTGAAACTTTAAACAGGTTATTTAGGCCCGGTTCGTAATGTCCTGTATGTCGTGTATCCTTTATCTTTTGTGTAGTGTTTTTTTAACCTATTAGAAATTCTTGACAAGTTCCAGATCCCCTGATTAGGAGGGCAGTGGATTCTTTTCAATCTATCTATCTATCAATGCCGGTATTTGACGGTAATATTATTTTCTATTAAATTTTCTATTGATTTCGAAACTAAAATGAAAAGAGATGAAATTATGATTTCGAAATTTCATATTTTTTTATAATATAATTATTACCGTGTATGTAATACTGGCCTGGGTCATTAAAGTGGCTCATGTGACATTAAAACATACGTCAGAGATACGAAATCAATTCCAAATTAATAAAATCCTATCCTATTCCAAAGACAGAAGTATTGTCTTTTACATAAGTGGTACTGACACATTTCTATCGTTCTAGTCTCATTATGGAAAAATAGCACATCTCATCTCATGCAACCTATTTGTATTTATTCAAATGCAGAAAAATAGACATGAACTGAAACTAATCATAGAAAAACTAAATGAAAGACAGGATATTCACAATCCACAGCTTTATCTCAAAATTGAGTACACCAGACATCGATAGTAATGTAGCAACCAAAACCGGTATCTCGATTTTTAATAAATCTGTAATTTGACAATATCTTGTATCTTCATTCAATATGGATAACTCCCACAATATCAACTTCACAAGTACTCAATAAATTATAAATAAACAAATAAATATGTGCAAATATAACCTCACCTCTACCCTTAACTCCCATGAGGCCACACTTCCTTCCTCGGGTCCCCCCTGACCCCCCTCTCCACCCATTACAGCAGCCGCCGGTTCTTTGGCCGGATAGAATGTGTTCGATATGAAGATACGCAGCTTGCGTTTCTGTTTCATCGGCCGCTTAAGAGCTTCCTGTGAACAACACATAAATGAAGACAATAGAGATAATAGAATGGTTCAAAAGATAGTAAACGACGAAATACAAACAAACAATTTTAATAGAAACACATTTGCTATGCAGCATGATGATGCTATTCAAGTAGAATTGATGAATGAATTCTAAGATGGAAAAATCTATTAGAATAATCAAAACGAATATTTTCCAGAAAATGAAATCATTAAACGAGAATTCAAGATTTTCTGAGAAAATTCATGAATTTTTATGTATTTATGCATTGAAATATTTTTTAATGAATTATTGAAATATAATTCGATGAATTATAGATGAATTATTATTCGATAGAGTAAATAAATTCATTAAACGATAGTTCAAGATTTTATGAGTAATTTGATGTGTAATTCAACAAATTTTCATGTGTTTCAAGATTTTTAATGATTTTTTAAAGAAATCGTTACAGCGCTACGAGTTGCGTATCATCCACAACTAACAAGCGGCTGAAAAGCTGACTGTATAGCATTGGGAAGATAGGAACGTTGCGGAGAGAGCTGCTCCCACAGTACAGCGCTAGTTCAAGCGTATCTTTTACTCAAGAGCCTTCTGAAATCGACTCGATTTAACACGCGTTCAAATGGAGCCAACAATCTTATCGGCCGAAGCTTGGCCGGGCGAAATAACATGGGAGAGATAGGACGCTCGACTGCGGTTACGCAAAGAGCTGCTCGCGTGATACGGAACGAACAGTTCTGTTGCTTTCTAGTCTTACGAAGCCTCAAAATATCATTTAAATGAGAAGACGCTCAACTGGAATAGATATAGTCTGTTCAAGCAAAGAAGACCCTCTGGCAAAATGAGAAAATGACTCAAGCTCGGTCAATATTGGTTCAAAAATTATCATTTTGATCTCAAATCCTAGGAAACAATTTGATTTACTATAAAGACCACATTTATAATTCTTGAACAAATATTGACCAAGCTGGAGTCATTTTCCCATCTTGCCAGAGGGTCTTCTTTGCTTGGACAGAATATACTGTATTTATAATATTGCATTAATAGTAAAAAATATTTATTTTTCGAGTCAATTGTTGTATTAATTGTGGAATAAACGAGATTTTGATTTGATTTATATTCTTTTAATTATCTTCTCACCTGTATATCAAGCCGTTTTCGCATAATAGTCGAGTCCAGTTTCCTCTCAAAGGCCAACAGATCCATGTAGGCCTGCGACTCGGGCACCAGATTGCGAACTTTCTGAGGTAGAATCTTATCGGCCAACTTCTTCTTTTTCTTACTGCTTCCCCCTCCACCTCCGCCCGCCTGGTTGGCAGCACTGCCCGGGCCGCCCGCTCCTGCTTGGTTGGCACCACTGGAAAGGCGGAATTTCTAAGAATTCTTGGCTTTGAAATTTCAAGTGAAATTTGATATTTCCGAATAATTTATCATATATTTTTGGTGTTTTTTTTTTACTGAAATATTAACAGTTCGAAATTCTGAATTGATAATTCATAGCTTATTTATATTCGGGAGTGGAAATTTGTGATTTTGAAATCGTGAGTTTGAACATAAATTTTTCTAATATTTTCATTCAAATTAGGAGCGAAGACGATTTGGACACTCATGTCTGTGATTTCACCTATCAGTATAATTGTCATGTATCTAATAAATAAATAAATAAAAGTGGGGTAATAATACTATAATGCATTACTTGTACAGTTTACATTGTTAAAAATCACAAAGAAATATTGAAATTTGAATGTTTTCTTACATTTCAAATGTATGATTAGTATGAATACATTATATTGAATATATTGTTGAGTGATTATGGATGATTTAAATAATTCATAAATATTTTCATGATCTTGAATATATATTATTTAAAGGAATATTTATAACATCTTTCAGATATCAACAAAATATAATAAAAAAAAATAAAATAATAATAATATATATATTTTTTTATTAACAAAATATAATTATGCTGGAGGTCATTGAATAATGTTATAATAACCTCCTAAATGATAAAGACGGAGGTATTCTAAATAACTTACTATATTAGTAGCCCTAAATGCTTAGTTTTCTATTTTATTAATAAAATCACCAACTCACCCTTTATTCTGCGCCGGCGACCCCCGACTATCGTTCGGCCTCTTTCCGCCCCCCTGCGGACCACCCATTCCGCCTCTGCCCCCTCCACCGCCACCCCCGCCCATCGGACTGCCTCCGCCACCGTACTGGCCACCCCCAGCGCCTCCCTGACCACCGCCCCCGCCTCGCATCGGTGGACCTCCACCGCCCCCCGTTGGAGGACCCCCGGCAAAGCCACCCCCGGGTCCAGGTCCTCCGGGACGTTGTTGTAGCTGGAATAGAAAAGTAAATTGAGATGGATTATTCATCAAATTGTTAAGGATAATGAAAGTCAAGTAATTCAATACTTGCATTTACAGAGTTATCAGAAAGGCAAAATGAGGAATTAAACCAATACATAAATGACCCGAAAGAACATGCTAATAGTCTTAGACTATACATTTAATGATAGAAAGTTGAATTATTATGACAATTTCTCGGTCGCTCACTGCGAAGAAGACGGAGCAAGTTATAAATTAGCAAGTGAATAAGAAATTCAAGTATGAAATATAAGTAAGTTCTAATTCTGCGTCCAGTTGTCAACATTAGAAAGCCATGTAGGAGAAAATAGAAGAGGCTTACAATAATCATTATTTCAGTAATTCAAGTAAACTTATCAATACGTTCAAGTTAGTAAAAAATAGCTCGATGTTATTTTTAATCATATTTATTGTTTGTAAAGTTTGTAGAAAACTTTCATTTAATCTATCGAAAGTTAAACGAGACAGGTGCAATGAGCCTGAGCCTAAAATGTCTAGAAAAACTAAACACTGAAGATTAACACAGAAATAGAGGAGAACTGCTAATAATTGATAACCGATTCTGATTCGATTGTTTCAAAAATTTACTTTGGATAAAATAGAATGCGACAATATGTACTGATTGTACGTCAAAAACAAAACAAACTTCTAAATAAATGGGTCGCGATAGCCGGGTTGTGGTTAGTTTTGGATTTTGAAACTTCGAAAATACTCACAGGAAAATTAGGTCCAGCATACTGTCTCAAAGGCGGAACAGCTTGTCCTGGTCCTGCATATCTTTGAGGCGATGGAGCTGAATTTGGAGTTCCAGCATTTGCTGGAAATCTTTGAGCCATTTTCGCCCAAAATAATGAAAACAAGCTTTCGTTTTCGTAATGGCGTCCACTGGCTTGGTTAAGTCACTGCCTTTTAGAGATATTTTTCATGATGGCCGCCAATTTACGAGGCACTGAAAATTGGCGCTGTTGTGTTGGCCAACCTGCAACCAAACCAAGCGTAAATTTTAAGGTTAGGTTAACTAAAATCACTGTTTTGAAACAAGTTGTTTGTATTCCAACTAAAAGTGTATTTTATTTTCAATTTAAACTTAATTTTGGTTTATATTCCATTGTAAATATGGATGATTTCAAGTATAGCAGCCCTTTACGCTGCATGAAGAGCAGTACCCCGAGTACAACCGCTGCAAACTCCAAAACTGGATTTTCGAATCCAAATTTTGTTAACATGAAATCTCAGCAGCAAGCCTCTCCTAACCCCGACTTTATACCTATTGGTAGCAGTAACAGTCCTCAGAATAATTTTCCAAAAAGATTTCCAAACAGCAATTCGGGTTTTCGCAGTGATCGTTTTTCAAGTCCTAAGTTCACATCAAGTCCCAACCGAAGTCCCTACGCTAGGCCACCGTTCAACAGAGGTCGCAATTCTGATTATGGAGGTGGAAATAGAGTAAGTTTGCAGCATTATCTTTTCTATTGTAATAATAATTTAAGTAAAGTAAATCTTGGTAATTCAAAAACTTTTTACTTACCAAACAAAACATTTACGTCAAATCAAATGATCCCAACTCAATGCCATTATTGCGTAGTAGTAGTGGTGTACTTTGTTCAATAAATTTCATTCCTAATTCTGCATACAATCTCCGTGTTTCTGTAAAAAAATAATGAACTTCTATAACATGGTTTATTAGTCACAAGCGTGATTTATTTCAGCTAGCTAACCTAACAGAAGCTTGAATAAGCTAACAGAATCTAGAATAAGTGGAAAAAGTTATTATAACTCGAAGCTCTACCTAGCTGCACTAATTAACTTAGACCTACGGTATCGACGACACATATAAGTTATACATTTCTTGAGGTCAAATTAAAAGGTCGTTCTCTTAAATACTTATTTTTCACTTTGTCTTATCTTTTTTCAAGATCATCTTCTTCAACGGATCACACATAAAACTGCTACAAACTGTCCAATATTGTTGATTTTTTATAGGTATTTAATGATTTTTATAACATGCAACAACATAACAAAATATAGCTTATCCATCTATGGCTTATTTTTCGTTCAGAATAAACCTCAACAATCTTCCTTGCGAGATATTCAATGACCATTAACATATGTATTTGGTTCCTCATTATTTCACGATTCTCCCTAAAAAATACCGTAAATTTATTTATTTATTTATTCCATTATTTTATTCCTAGCTCATTTTTCTTTATAATGAACAATTTTTTTCCTAGTTACAGATAAACTTACGGCTAAACAAATATCGTTCCAAAGTTTTAGTGTAGTTTTCACATTATTTTTCGATTTTCCCTTCAAAAGACAGCAATCATCATTTTAAGATATTTTTATAAAGGAAGCTAATAATTTCCAATTTTCTCGTTACAGGGTAACTTCCAGCGCAACAACAACTTCCGTCCCCGAATGAACCAATCACGGAACGACGTTGATGCCTCGCAATACTTTCATTCGTCAATGCTGGACGATCCGTGGGCGGAGTTTGCGGGCGCAGCGGCCAATCAGCGGACAGCAAACGAGTCGGCGCCTGTCAACGACCAATAGCAAGCCAGAAAATGTCCGACAGAAACCGATCCAACGTAACACAAAAAAGGTGTGCAATGCATTGAATAAGTTTGAAAGATTCTGATAGTGACATTTTGTGCATTGTGTAGGCTCGTATCGAGGTATAGTCTGTCCAAGCAAAGAAGACATTCTGGCAAGATGGGAGAATGACTCCAGCTCGGTCAGTATTTGTTCAAAAATTATAAATTTGGTCTCAATTTGTCTATCAGAATTCTACCTACAATTTGCGATCAAATTGATAATTTTTGAAACAATATTAACCTAGCTGGAGTCATTCTCCCATCTTGCCAGAATGTCTTCTTTGCTTGGACAGACTATAGTACAAAAGTGTTGGGACTTGTAATACATTGGATAACTGTGAACGATTCTATTAGTGACATTTTGTGCGAATAGCTTACATTGAATAGGCTCTTATTGAGAGATATTTGGTGCAAAAAAACTGAGAGTTGGCGAGTGACTGTGATTAATGCTCAGCTCTGTCAGGATAGTTTGAAAGCTGTCTGCAAGAGCTAAACAGTTTGTTAAGGTTGCTCTCTCTAATTAATTTTGCAGACCGCTCGCCGACTGTCCTAAAAGAGTGGAGCATTTATAACAGTCGTTCACCAACCGGAAGTATTTTGGTACCGGCTATAATAGATTATGAGGTAGTGTTCACGAGAAGGATACCTCCTAGTCTTAGTTGGTTATCACATTGGTATGTAGTCTGTCCAAGCAAAGAAGACCCTCTGGCAAGATGAGAAAATGACTCCAGCTCGGTCAATACTGTTTCAAAAAATATTATATATGTAGGTCAGAATGTCTCCTACAATTTGAGATATAATTGATAATTTTTGAACCAATATTTTCCGAGCTGGAGTCATTTTATCATCTTGCCAGAGGGTCTTCTTTGCTTGGACAGACTATAATGCTGTATTGTATATAGAGACTTATTTTTTTTTAATTTTTCTTGGATTTTGAACACTTGTTATTGTATTATAAGCCTGCTTTCATATTGATGTATTGTATAAAAAACGAGCCTCATGTTTTATAATTTATCTCTATAATAACATATTTTGATGAATCAACATGTATTGTTATAGAGACAAATCTGAAAACATGAGGCTTGATACTTTATTCAATACACCAATGTGAAAACCTGCGTAATGTTTCTATCACTCTTGGGAACACTACCATGTAATCTATGTCCTTTTCCACAGATTAAAGAATGTGAGAGACATTATTTTCATAATCATCAAATTTAAGTACCGTAACACTAGTGCAATCACCGAATGTACAAAATATGTGAGAGACTTGTATATTATACTATCAGTGAAATACAGTTTTAAAAAGTAGATTTACTTTTATCTTTGTAAATACTTGTAGGTCTCTATTGATCTATTGATAGTGATTTTTATACGAAGACGTGATGCAATAAATAAAGTTTTAAGGTTTATATTTATTTTATTTTTTTCTACTAGTATTCCATTATTCCTTCAATAGGGTTGATGGTTGAATTTCTTAAAAATTCCACTGAATAACTATCTTATTAGATTGGCTAATCTTGAGTTGACTTGGTAAGGTACCTGTACACTAGACAGAGACTTGAACTAAGCGAATTAATTATTATAGCCTACTCGTATGAATGTCTAGTGTAATGGTACCTTATAAGCTGTTGAATTCAAGATTATTTCATTAGGGTGCATTCATAGTGGGTTAAAAGATGAAGATGTCACTAAAGTTGATATTCATGAATCAGCTGTAGTAATGAAACACAATCAAATAAATGGAAGTGAGCAGATATGACTCAATGAACGTAATCTTCATCTTTTAACCCATCTTTGTTAAATGAACCAGATAGGATTTAACTTCCTAGAAGTCGTAAAAGTTTCCTAAAAGTCAATACAAGTGATTGTGAACAAACTTATTATGCGCCAATGAAACAAGTACAATCAACTTGATAATGCAAAAAAACTATTTTCTTGCACTATAAATACTATGATTTATCAATGTATCTACATTAAACGTTAGTGATTCATGGAATTTAATCTTTTAGCCTATAGGCTATTTTGATGATATTGTTATCAACTTGTTGATTAGTTGTGAAGGTGATATTGTGGTAGTTATCCATATTAAAAGACAAGATATTGTCAAACCACTGATTTATTAAAAAAACGTTTTATAGATTTTTTAATGAAATATTAAAAATTTTCATTAAATATTATTTTCAACTCTAGTAGTAGGCTATGAATTACCAAAACATTAACAAATCATCTCATACTATCTTTAGCTAATAAACACTCCTCTACTGTTTGCAATAGAAAAAAAGTGAAATTGAAAAGCAAACAAAGATGAAAAGATTACAAAGGATGCAACAGTTTAAAAGGAACAATCAGACTATTGTCACCTGTTGTTATATTGACTTATCTGATAAGACAAGTTATTGGTTTTCAAGTTCTATCTCTGAGAACTCTGACGAACTTACTACTTTTAAAGATGTAAAAACTTTAAAGACGTAGTTACTACTTTTTACCCCGTAAAGCATTACTTTCAACACATTATTAAGGCCGGTATTACACGATAATAGTTCTATGATCATATGAAAGGAGATGAAAATATGATTTCGTTTTTAATCTCTTTCCATATGATCAGCTATGATCATAGAACTATTCTCGTGTAATACCGGCCTAAGCCAACTTTGAAAATAATTCTTATTTTTTCAGATTTGTTAGAATATTATTTGAGGGTACTGCCAACATGAGCTCCAAGCTTGTGTGTGGGTACAGCCGATGCCGAAATTTTGGCCGGTTTCGTCTGCTTCTTGTGCGCTCCAACAGCTGATGTTGTCAAATAGAGTTATTGTCATTTAGATGAGCCTAGATTAACAGGAATTAGCTAGTTAACCGAAACCAGTATCTCGAATTTTTAATTAATTAGTGGTTTGATAACATCTTGTCTTTTCATTCAAGAGTGGGCGGTAGTGGACGGCAAAATGAACCC
Source organism: Sogatella furcifera (assembly GCA_017141385.1). NCBI lineage: Eukaryota > Metazoa > Arthropoda > Insecta > Hemiptera > Delphacidae > Sogatella > Sogatella furcifera. The sequence continues at coordinate 586,110 of CM029559.1, read as the reverse complement.
CTATAAGAACAAAGTAATTTTTATCAATAATACCGTAATTATTATTATTGGTTTATTTAAATAATTAGAATTCAATACTTTTATAGTTAATTAATTATACGATAATTATTTTTAAAAAATAAAAAAACGATAAAGTAAAAGTCACGCCCCTGGAGAATTGAATTCTCTTTCCAATGAGATGAAGAACGTGAAATTCTGTCCTTAAATAGAGGCTCTATCTGCTCCAAGAAATTGATAAAAATTATGGACATTGTTCTTATGGGGCTTGATTTTGCCGTCCACTACCGACCACTCTTAATATGTTTTTTTTTCTATAATGTTTATACTTTAATGTGATTATTTGGTGTACTCATTAATGAAAGACTTGTAAGACACTTGACTATTTATTTATATATATATATATTTATTGACTTATTACTTTAAACTGACAAATAGACTTAACATAACTTGAACGTCCCACTCACATAATACAAAAGACCCGACTCCCTCTTTTTCTGACGTCCAACACTACACTGCTCCCCCTTTAATTGATTTTCATACATTTTCGAAAATGACAATTGATGCCCTAGATCAGCTGTTAGGAGGTTACATCACGTAGCCTACAAGAGACAGACGAAACATCGTCCAACTTTTCAGCGTCAGCTGGGGAATTCCCCATGGTCAATGTTAGTCATAGAGGATTGTTTCATGGCAATCTGGTTACGAAATTGTGAGATGATTTCATTGAACATTTTTATTAATGTCAAAAGTCGCTGCATTATTATAATTAGATGATCTAAGGTCAACAACCTAGTACGGTATTACCTGATTTCTTATAGTAAACGCTAACAAAACTGGCGGTCGACGAATTACTGTTATCAATGCTCAGCTCTGTTAGGACAGTTGGCTAGCGGTCTGCGACAGCGTATCAATTCAAGAGCGACTTCAGTTGAGCCGGTTAACGTTTGTAGACCGCTTACAGACTGTCCTGACAGAGTTGAGCATTGAAAACAAACATTCTCCAACTGCGAGCTTAGTTGGCGTCTGTTATATTATTACTCAATCATGGAATATCCAATATTTCAATAAAAGTCGATTATTCAGAATTAAGCTGAAATTGGTCAAGCTAGATGGGAAATGAGAATTACAAGTTATAATAATCAGGCCTACTAGATTATAAAAATGCGAATGTTATACTTCTATCAGAATATTGCAAAAATTCAATTGTTTTCTGAGGATGATGCCCACATGAGCTCTTAGGCTTGTGCGTGGGTGATGAAAGTTATGATGATGAGAGTGATGACGACTACGTTTTAGGCAGTCGGGACCGACGGCTTATCTCGGTTCGAAAGACGAGGTGGCCGTACCTGTGTGATTGTGCTACAATCCAAATCTGTTTCCCGGTCATGGATCGAACCCGGAACCTCTGGTTATGAGTTTCGTCTAAATCAGCTGATAATTAAATTTAAAATTTTTGTTAAACTTCTATTGATAATAATATGGTCCTATTTGTTGTCTAAACACAATAAATTCATTTAAAATCGAGATGCCGGTTTCGGTTGTTACACCACTATCAATCTCTGGTGATTGGATCAGCTGATGATTGGATCTAAGCTTTTTGTTCTACTATTACTGTTATTGAAAAATCAAGATACCGGTTTCGGTTGTTATACCACTACCAATCTTTGATGAACTAATTTTTGGTCCAGTATTCTACACAATTCACTTGTTGAGTAAGATAGGTTCAATTTTTATTAAACATATAAAACTATTATTACAATATGTGAAGTTATACTACTATACTAATACTACTTTTCTAAACTATCATGAAGCATCCCACTATAGAGTCTATGTGTCGGGATGCATTTTGTCTAATATACAATATAAATCAAATATTCTACTTTACTTAAATATTCTTCTAGTGTATATACATATGTATTTTTTAAATTTCGGTTATTTGATGAAAATAAGTATAATGTTAGTACCTTACAAATATATGATACATATATATATATTTTTTACTATTTCATGATTATTTGGAAATTAATAAAATAAAATTTTAATAAGCTGTATCGAAATATTTGTTGAACATTTTATGATAATAAAAATTATTTAAGTTTATTTACAACTTTTAAATTAACCAATACATAATAATTGCTCGCTATCATTATTCCCAATGCTAATTAACATGGATTTTGTACTTTTCTTGAACTTTAGGATGCCCATTCCAATTATTTCAGCAGGCAATAAATTGAAGATTTTGCATCCTATGTATAGGGCAGACTTTTGACCAAAAGTTGTGTTTCTTCTAACTATGTACAGGTCTCTATCCCTAGATCTTGTATTGTGTGCATGATCTACGTTGCGTGTTAAATGCGGATTTGTTTTGATGAAAATGAGAACTGTATATATGTATAGTTGTCGCACACTTAGAACTTTATACTCTTTAAATAACTGCTCGGTTGGGTAAAGTCTGGGTCTATAACAGATTATTTTTAATAAAAGCTTCTGAACTTTTATGAGCGGATCTACATGATTGTGGTATGTACCTCCCCATACAAGTATTCCATACCTAACAATTGATTCAACCAGTGCATAATAAATTGTTCTCAGTTTATGGGCAGGCAAGATCTGACGTAGTTTCACAAATATATAAACAAGTTTCCTTAGTTTAGTGACAATATATGATACATGTTTGTCCCATCGAAAAAGGTCATCAACTACTATTCCTAGATATTTAATTTGATCTACTCTATCAATGATAGGACAGTTGCAGGGCAATATAGTCTGTGTGCAATTGTGTAGTTTAAGAGTATCTTGCTGAGGTTTTTGTGCGCTTGTCAGTGAGAAAGCCAAAAATTTAGTTTTTTCAATGTTTAGTGTGAGTAGATTTTTATTCAACCAAAGCATGACTTGACGCATCTGCGACTCTGCCAAATTAAACAAACTGTTCCAATCTTCTTCCTGAAACATTATGGCTGTATCATCAGCAAAGGCTACCATCTCTCCTTTTATATCTAGAGAGCACAATTCATTTGCAAATACTAAACATAGAATAGGTCCCAATACTGTTCCCTGTGGTACTCCATATTCAACAGTTGTTTCTTGGCTGATTTTATCACCAATCTTTACACTTTGTGCTCGTTCATGAAGGTAGGACTTGAACCATTCAAGTACTATACCCTGATTCCAATACTCTCAAGCTTCTTACACAGCAACTCGTGTGAAACTGAGTCAAATGCTTTTGCTAGATCAAGAAAGACTGCTAGACACTTCTTATTACTGTCTAGACTATCGGTTACAAACTTTGACAGCCTGAAAATTGCATCCTCTGTACTTCTACCAACTCGAAACCCATACTGATTAGAAGATAAGAGCTCATTTCGTTCCAAAAATCAATTAATCGCTTTTTCATGAGTTTCTCCAGAATTTTTGAAATATTACTAACCAACGAAATAGGCCTATAATTACCAATAACTATCCTATCACCACTCTTGAACAGGGGCCTAACACATACTTTCTTCATCATACTTGGAAAAGTTCCTTGTTCAAAGCTCATATTGAATATAAACATTAGAGGTTTTGTAATGTAGTTCTTAATTATTTTAACTATTTTATTATCAATTCTATCAAGACCTGGTGAACTTGATGTACGGAGTGTGCCGATTATAGACAGGATTTCATGTTCATCAACTGGCGTCAGAAACATTGAAATGGCCGATCTATTAGCAGAAATGCAACTATTAACAATTTCTGGTAGAGTTTTATTCAAACTTTCCATTATAGACTCAGCCATCTTCCTCCCAACAGATGCAAAATGATTGTTTGTGAACTCTAGCACATCATTGGAGTTATCTCTCATTGAAATGATGTTCCCATGTATATCAATTCTATCAATTTCAGGTTTTTCTTTTGTATTGTATCAGTTGCTTCTCTAATTGTTGACCATGTTTTCTTAAGATCATTCCCTGCATCATCGATTTTCTGCTTGAAGTATTCTATTTTAGTTTTTTAATCAATAAATTCAGGCAATTCCTATATCGACGATAATGCTCAGCTAATTCAAGATCATTATTGTTTATTTTTCTCCTTCTATTAAGTGAATCTCTTGTACGAATTGCTCTGATTAGACCCCTAGTTATCCATGGCTTTATTGGCGTTAATTTTCTTTTAAGGCGATAGATATTGGTATTTTTCATTATAAGATTTTGCAATATTTCAATAAAATTTTCATATGCAACATTGGTTTCATCACTATTGAATACAGATTCCCATTTCTCTACAGCAATATCATTTTTCAAACCTTCCATATATACTGATTTTCCTATTCTATTATTCATTCTAACTTGATCATTGAGCTCATAGTTATGCTTAATCGCAATAATAGTCATATAATGGTCGGTGATGGCTGTTTGAAACACAATAGTTGTTAAAGGATTCCCAAAATTACTGACAATTATATGATCAATGCATGTTATCGATTCCATGTTTTCTCTTGTTGCACTTTTTATGCCCATTCTCATTCCAAACTCACTCAACACATTGAGATAATCATCTAGCTGATGATGCATTGGGGGGAGTGTATTGATATTAAAGTCCCCTAAACATACACATTTCTGACCTACAATACTATCGTAGAATTGGCTCAAATCAGCTAGAAAATCTGTTTAATATTTTGTGAATATTGAATTGATATCAAGTATAATGCAGAGCTTCCTGCAAGCAAATAAAGACAATTTGAGAATAGAAACATTATTTTATATGCAGCTGCAGCACTGTAATGCTCTTCATGTATTAGAAATATTGTATGAATTTTTAGAAAAAAAATCAATCGGATTAACCAAAACAAATAGTTTTTGAGAAAATTAATTCATTAAACAAAAATTCAAAACTTTCTGAGTAAATTCATCTGTTCAACAAATTTCTATGTATTCATGCATTGAAATATTTTTGAATCAATGGTGAATAATGTAGAATTATTCGATGAATTTAAAAATAAATATCAATAGATTAATTAAAACGAACATTTATTGAGAAAATAAATTCATTAAACGATAGTTCAATATTTTCTGATTAATTTGATATGTAATTGAACAAATTTTCATGTGTTTCAAGATTTTTAATGATTTTTTAAAGAAATCGTTACAGCGCTAAGAGTTGCGTATCATCCACAACTCAATAAGCGGCTGGAAAGCCGGCGGAATAGCATTAGGAAGATAGGAGCGTTGCGGAGAGAGCTGCTCCACAAGATACAGCCACAGTTTGAGCGTATCATTCACTCAGACCCGCTTGGAAATCTCCTGGATTTAACATGCATTCAAATGGAGCCGAGAATCTTAGCAGCCTCAGCTAAGCCGGGCGAAATAGCATTGGGAAGATAGGACGCTCAACTGCGGTTACGCAAAGAGCCGCTCGCGTGATACGGAACAAACCGTTTTGTTGCTTTCTAGGCTTACGTAGCCTCAAAATATCATTTAAATGAGGGGACGCTCAACTGGGATAGATATAGTCTGTCCAAGCAAAGAAGACCCTCTGGCAAAATGAGAGAATGACTCCAGCTCGGTCAATATTGATTTGGCCTCAAATTGTAGATTAGTTTGTTTCCTACGATTGAGACCAAATCAATAATTTCTGAATTATTCATTTAAAATTAATTAAGTTATCCATATTGAATGAATCTTGTCGTTTCATTTGATACTGTTATCTGTCCAAGCAAAGAAGGCATTCTGGCAAGATGGGAAACTGACTCTAGCTCGGTCAATATTGGTTGAAGAATTATCAATTTGAATTTCAAATTGTAGGGAACATTCTGATCTACAATTTGAGACCAAATTTATAATTTTTGAACCAATATTGATCGAGTTGAATACATTTTCCCCATCTTGCCAGAATGTCTTCTTTGCTTAGACAGACTATACACTATTCAAATCGCCAGTCATTCATTCAAATCTAGACCAATTGCTCAACTATTTTGAACAAAATAAAATGAAGTAGGCTAATCAGCCTTGATGCTATGAATTATTATCACTATTCCATTTCAACTCGCTAAAATTGGCGAATATGTTAATTATAACAATTATCTACAATGAAAAGAGTTGAGAAATTTAAAAGTTGGAGATTTCAAGTGGGAAGATTACAGGGTCAAACCTTATAGAATCAACATAGATAAGTGAAGAAATCATATCTATAGATAAGCGTATAGATATGGTCTGTCCAAGCAAGGAAGACATACTGGCAAGATGGGGAAATGACTCCAGCTCGGTCAATACTGGTTCAAAAATTATAGATTTGGTATAAAATTGAAGATTAGAATGTTTTCTACAATTTGAGACCAAAATCATAATTATTGAACCAATATTGATCGAGCTGGAGTCATTTTCCCATCTTACCAGAATGTCTTCTTTGCTTGAACACAGACTATAGTTATAGGTGGTGCCAACGATACAGATATATACACTCTCTTTAAAATGAAAATTTTGTTTTAGCTTTATAAATATTATACAATTTCCATAAGAAACTAACTTAGATGTTATCTACTACTTAGAAGAAACTATATAACTAGAATTTATCTACTGTTATCTATAGATAATTATTTTCCACAAATCTGGTTACTGATGGGTACTGGTCTCTCGGTGAGGGTGATCTATCGGTGAACGTGATGTTAAGTCACGAACACTGTGGACTGCTCTTGGATGGGTGACCGGTATTTGGCCAAGTACACATTGGCGAGTTGGGACTACCCGTAAGGGGGTCTCCCCACCGATGAAAGCCATGAGAGTATTTATTATATATATCGTTGCAGCTTCAAGTGTATATCTATAGAGGTCAACGCCCTCTCAAAAACATAACCTCAAAGGTCGTATTTGTCATTTGTGCAGAAATCTAGGTCGTCATTGTTGACCTTCCCAAATCCTTTAGTGTGAACGCCCACATCTGATTCAACTGTTTTCAAATCAATATTCTCGGCCTCCGTGTTAAATTATCGATTTTTCAAATTGATCCTTTATATTTTCAAACTAATTTTACTAGTATAGTCTGAATGAGCAAAGAAGGCATTCTGACAAGATGAGAAAATGACGCCAGCTCGGTGAATATTGGTTCAGAAATTAAAAATCTGGTCTCAAATATTTCCTACAAAGTGAAAGGGCAGAATGTTTCCAACAATTTGATACCAAATATATAAATGTTGAACCAATCAACTAATATTGACCGAGCTGGAGTCATTCTCCCATCTTGCCAGAGGGTCTTCTTTGCTTGGACAGACAATATATACCTTACCCCGAACGCAATGAATAATTCCAAGAGTTATGTGAACTCCAAACCACCAGCAGTAGGGGCTTGGATTATGATAATTAAAAATCATATAAGTCTGTCCAAGCAAAGACGACCCTCTGGCAAGATGGGAGAATGCCTCAAGATCGGTCAATTTTGGTTCAAAAGTTATCAATTGGATCTCAAATTCTAGGAAACAATTTGATCTACTATTATGAACACATTTATAATTGTTGAACAAATATCGACCAAGCTGGAGTCATTTTCCCATCTTGCCAGAGGGTCTTCTTTGCTTGGACAGACTAATATATATGTATTGCCAATAATTGAATAATGATGAAATATTCTAAGTAGTATAAACACTGATATGAATAAAAATTATCTAATTTTAGAATGTATAGGATTCCAGCTTATTATTTGTAAATTAATTTCATCCTCTGGAATCTATCTAATATATGAATGACCTCGTTAAGAGTATGATTTCTTCAAATGTAATTATTTTTCCTTATAATGTGGGTTCTGTCACACGACCTTGCAAACAAAACATATCAGACAAAAATGTTTAGAAGACGCAACAAAGAAGAATCAGGGTGATGACTAATAAGTAGAGGATTCATTACAACCAAGAAGAAGTTGAAGAGGGGGATGAGGAAGAGGAGGAGGAGGAAGAAGAGGAAGGAGAAGAAGAAGAAGAAGAAGAAGAAGAAGAAGAAGAAGAAGAAGAAGAAGAAGAAGAAGAAGAAGAAAGGGTGGTGAAGAAGAAGAAGAAACAAGGAGACTCGAAACAGGAAATAAATACGTGGGAAAACACATCACATATACTTACAGACAAATATTGCCTAAAATGAAAACAAGAGTGATGACGCGGTCTCTACAACTGTAGTAAAGAAGAAAAAGAAGAGGAAGAAGAAGAAGGAAAAAGAAGAAGAAGAAGAAGAAGAAGAAGAAGAAGAAGAAGAAGAAGAAGAAGAAGAAGAAGAAGAAGGAAAAAAAGAAGAAGAAGAATAAATCAAGAGATGGAGAAATAAGAATAAGAAATGGGAAATGAAGGAGAAGACTTCAAGGAGGAGGAGAAGAAGGTGGACAAGAAGTAAAAGAAGAAGAGGTTGATACAGAAGAAGCACAAGTAGAAGAAAAAGAAAAAGAAGAAGAGAAAAAAGAAGAATAAGAAAAAGAAGACGTTTAAGCAGAAGTAGGTGAAGAGAAGAAGGGAAAGAAGAAGAGGGTGATGCAAAAGAAGCACAAGTAGAAGGAGGAGGAGAAGGAACAGGGGCAGCAGAAGAAGAAGAAGAAGAGAAAAATTATAAGTAGGAAGAAGAAGAAGAAGAGGAAGAGGAAGAGGAGGAGGAGGAGGAGGAGGAGGAGGAGGAGGAGGAGGAGGAGGAGGAGGAGGAGAACCTGTAAGAGATATGGAGATGAAGAAGCAGAAAAAGGAAGAAAAGAAAAAAGTAGAATTAGAAGAAACAATACAGAATAGGAGGAGGACAAGAAGAAGCAGATCTAGAAAGGAATAGAAATAGATAGGAATATGGAGTAGAAAAAGCAGTAGTTGAGAAATACCAATAAGAAGAAAAAGAATAAAGTGAGAGGAAAATAAGTGAGAATAAGTGAAAGACGCATATATACGTAAGGACGAACAGCAAGAAGAGGCAGAAAAGGAAGAAGAGGAAGAAGGAGAAAAAGAAGAACCGGTATAGTTGAAGACGAAGAAGTAGAAGAAGAAGATGATAAAGGGAAGGAAGAAAGAGAAGAAAAAAGAGGAATAATAAGAGGGAAAGGAAGAAAAATAGGAGGAAGACAAAGAACAAGAAGAGACATAAAAGGAAAGAGAAGAAGGAAAGAAGAAGAAAAGAGAGGGAGAAGGAAAAGACGAAAAAGTAAAAGAGAAGAAGCAAAAGGAAGTTTACGAGAAGGAATGACTTCACTATACATGATGAGGACAGACAAAAGAGAGAGAAGAAGAAGAAGAAGAAGAAGAAGAAGAAGAAGAAGAAGAAGAAGAAGAAGAAGAAGAAGAAGAAGAAGAAGAAGAAGAAGAAGAAGAAGAAGAAGAAGTATGTACTCATACTAAGATGAGTAATTGAGTATAGAAATGGGTAAAAACAAAACAAAAAATACTCCAGCCTATAATAACTGGCGGCTAATATTCAACTGTAGTAGTTCTGAATTATTTAAAAAAGTGGAGATGGAACCCTGTGCGTGAGCTGAGAAGACCTTCCCAGCAATACACTTTACATGGTGGCCGGGTGTCTTGTGACCTTGCGCCAACTGCAGCCCAGTTGAATGCGAACTGGTGTGCGTGTGTATATATAAAGTGGGGTACCGTGTCTGTACGCGGCCTGTCTGTCTTATTTGCGGTCTGGACATGGATACACTCTCAGCTATTAAGGTATGATGATTCTATTAATTTTTTTATAATTTGAGTTCAATGTAATGTGCGAGCATAGGCTTAACTTAACCTTTGTTATTAATATTAGCTAATCAAAATTTGGAAGAAGAGGGTTTTATTTTGGAAGAAGGTATGATTCTATTTATTTATCAGTTATAATTTGAGTTCAAAGTGTGAGACTGGGCTTAACCTTTATTTTTAATATTTATTAGCTAATCAAAATTTGGAAGAAGAGACGTTTTGGGATTCCTATTGTATTTTAATGCAATCTTCCTATTGTATTTTGATATAGTTAATTCGTTAATCGTTATTATCGTTAAATTATAATATTTATCAAAACTTCCAATTAATGACGATCTTATGACCCTTTTAAAATAATTTTTATTTCACATCATAATTATTTTAAAAGGGTACCAAGATCTTCAATAATCGAAAGTTTTTATAAGTACAGTAGCCCTAAGAGAAAAAATTATTCTATATTTCTTTGTTTTCAGAAATCAATGAGAGTAAATTCTCAATGTATTTTATAACGTTTGTTCAATTTTATTATTGTTTTTATTTGCTTATTTAGATAATAGAAAAAAATGTATACAATATTTTATTTTAACATGAAGGAAACTAAATATATTTTTTTGCAATTTTTAAAGAATAGTAGCCTATTTTTCTGCTAGTTTCCTCTGTTGAATAGTAATAGATTTTCAATTTATCCAAATAAATTTTTCAACGCTTATTACTAAAACCGAATAAGCTCAAAATAGAATTTATTTATTCTTTGTATGAATACAATTGGCAATAAGCTAAGGGTCAGATCAGCACTATAGTTATTAGTTTTTATAGTATTGTCAGGAAAAAATCAAAGTGTACAATATTAATTAGTGTTATAAGTTATAATAATATCTGCATGAAAACAAAAGTAAAACTGGAGGAAATAATCCACTTGGAATCTATCCACTTCGAAGCTAAAATTGATATTTTTTTTTCGCCCATGTTTCAAGTGTTTTATTTCATTTATTTGATTTTAAAACTTTATTTCAAACCATGAGATGACCTGAATTTCAATGTATGTTGACACGCTCATTTGAAACTGTATATTTAAAAATATTAATATTTTGTTCAATAATATTATTCACTAAATGAATTTGTCATAATATGAAAAACATAATTATCATCAGAGCGAAGAACAGAATATAAAATATTATTATATAGAAAAAGTGGAACACTGTCATTAAAAATCGGAGCTTAGGTCAAAAACATTGCAAATAATAATTTGGATCATTGTGCGTTCTAAAAATTGCAATAATTCGTTAACAATTCATCCGATTATTGCATGACCGGATATCAAATATGGCCGCCAATAAAAATTACAATAATTGAATCACAGCACACACTGAGAGAGAAAAATGTAGAGAAAGAGCTGTCTGTTAGAGCTAAGAAGACATTCTGGCAAGATGTGAAAAAGACTCCAGCTCGGTCAAAATTGGTTCAAAAATTATTAATTTGGTCTCAAATTGTAGGAAACTATTATGATCTAAAATTTGAGACCAAATTAATAATTTTTGAACCTATATTGACAGAGTTGGAGTAATTTTCCCATCTTGCCAGAATGTCTTCTTTGCTTGGATAGACTATACAGCAGATGCCAACAAAACTGGCGGTTGGCGATAAGCAGTTATCAGTGTTCAGCTCTGGCAGGACAGTCGTACAGCGGTCTGTGAGAGCGTATTGAGTTGGGGGCGCCCTCAGTCAAGCCCTTCCACTCTCGTAGATCGCTTCCAGACTGTCCTGACAGAGCTGAGCGTTAATAAAAGGCATTCGCTAACCGCCAATTGAGTTGGCGTCTACTATATTAGTGTGTGAGAGAGAAAAATAGATTCAGGAAAATAAAAACTGAAGTTGGAAAAAGAAAAAATATTCCGATTTTCCCAAGCTTCTGAGCATTAACCTCGATCAAATTATAGTACATGATCTGACAAAAAATTGATAGGCAGTCATTTGTTTTGACCTCCTAAGGCTTATTATATATAGTTATAGTAGCCTGGTAGCATCATAGTTATAGTAGCCTGGTAACATCATTGAAATAAGGCTTATTATTAAATAGTAGGCTTGGGTTGGATGTCTATTTTAAGCCAGATAATTAATATGTAATCAGGTGTAATAACTTCATTGTCTTTGAAAAATCTTCAAAGAAGAATGATATTACTATAGTTCTGGGATTTCCTTGGGAATTTGCGAGAATGCCAACTCCTTCGTTAATTCATTGAATATTGAACATTAGATTCCAATTCATTTATTACTTATCAACACAAATTTCAATTCATCTAGAGCTGAGGTAGTCAATTTTACAGTATTTTTGCAAATCATTTCTCAATTTTAGACCAACCCAAACATTTTTTATGGATTAAATTGTGATAAATGAATTGAATTCATAATTTCTATACATCTCATGGATAGTCAATTTTTACGTACTTTTTGCAAAACTTTTGTAAATTTTAGACTAACCGAAACAATTTTTTGGTGAATTAAATTGTGACAAATGTTTCAAATTATTAAACATGCAGTAGTATTGTTCAAAAGATTTCGTGTTCAGAAAAAATTACCTGGCCATCTAAAACTATAATAAACTTGACAGACCAATACTTATTCAAGAATTTGCAACTATTAAATTGTCAGGCAGTGGTGTCAAATGACACTAATAAGTCAGCTGTCACAGATGTGACACTAATTGTGACACTCTTTGGTCACACACTGAGGTCCTTGTCCCAAGTCCTTGAAAGGTCCTTCATCCTTAAAAGGATCCTCAAGTTTCCCATACACAGTCATGTAATTACCAATCATTAGTACAGTATCCAAATTTTGTTGACCTCAAATTATCGTCAATTTTTCACGTCAAAAAGTACTCTAATACAGGGGAAATTCTTTAAAATTAATGTGTGATATTCGTTTTGACCATCGAAAACCACCTACAGTTATTTTGGTATTGATGTATTATTTAGAAATCTACAAAATTGAAATTATCATATACAAATTAATATGAAATTATCACCTTCACAGCCAAAAAATTGAAATTGGGTTCAGAATTTACCTAAGTTACAGTTTGTTAATCTGCAATTGAGTTGAGAACTCACCTACAGTTTGTTAATCTGTTCAATGAAACAATACATAAACTAACTTGGAAAGAATATTGAACTAACCATTATAATGTAGAAATATGTATTTGAATTTCAAATGAATATAGTTTCAACATAAATAATTCTCTGCTTTACAATGATTACAATTTCTGTCCTATTAAAAAAAAATTATTTAATTTATTGTTTTCAATAGACACACACAGAACAAACTTTGAACAAATTTTAAGAAAATATATTTAAAGGAAACTTGTATTAATTTTGTGATCATTGAATTTTTTATTGATAATGTTCTATTTATAAATCGGAGAGCACCAATTATTAGGTATATCTGACGCCAAAAAGTTGAGCGGTTTCGTCTGTCTCTTGTACTTGATGTAACCTACTAACAGCTGATGTAAAGCATCTATTGTCTCATCTGATTTCAAAAACATCATCTAGGCATAGCTAAGTGACAACTCTGTCGAATCAGCTGTTGGAGCAGAATAAACCGCCTAATTTTTTGGCACCAGTTAAAAAATATAACTACAAAATAGGAAAATATAAAATCAATTATTGGTGTAAAAAATGTAATGAACATTGAAGATATATAACAAAGCGATAAACTCAACAATTGACCAAAGGTGTGTACAGTACCAACTGAATAATAATTAAAAGGGGTGACCAGCCAAGCGTGCCAAACTAACAGAAAAAATTAGCTTCCTCCTGAAGAGTCTCGCTAATTTGCGTATTTTTTCAACAGGGTATTTTTTCATATGCGTATTGTTCTCTAATCATAAAATCTTTTTCTTTTGTGTAGTTTTTTTACAAGAAGTTTAATAGGTTAGAATAATGATGCATCGCGAGTCTAAAGAATTATTGCACCCGGCATAGTTTCATATCCGGGTTATCAGCCTTCAACTTGAAAGGAAAAGATAGGTAGTGTGGGTTTTTTCAACAAATACAAGTTTGTTTCTTGGCTTCACAGATTTTAATTATTTTTAATGTGTTCTGTAACTATCAGATTTTCGAATAAGAAATCCCGAATTAAGTTGATTTTATCTAATATGAACGATTATTTTTTATTATATCTACCGATAATTTTTCAAAATCTCAGCTAGAAAAAACAAAATTTTGTTTGGATAATTTCCAGTCAGATTTTTATACTGGTCAGGATAATCTCATTTATTCTCATCCAGTTTTGGAAGTTTTCTACTTTATTAACCAACAGAACTACCTGGATTTCGAACATAATTTCTTTTCTTTTTTTGAAAATTATAAACAATAGTTAACTTATATAAAAGATTATATTTGAAATAAGATTCAGAAATTGCTATAAAGATTGAGATCAAAAAATTTTGATTCCATTAATTTCATACAGTGCCGGTATCCTAAGTTTTACATTTGTTCAGGGCTTCTAAATTGAAATTATAAATGTTATAAAACAGAATATCTTCTTAAGGACCAGTTAGGTAGATGAAACAATATTATTATATATAATAATATTATTATTGTTTTTCTAAAATTCATCTTCACAATACCGTATGTGTTTAAATTCAACTCTCTACATTCTCACAATAATTATGTCCAAAAGAGACAACAACCCACACAATCCCATATCAGGGGCAAAATTAAAATGAAATAATGTTGGCGAAAAAATAAACACCAAACAAATAACTGAACTAAGGACATGGGAACTGTAAAATTCGACCTCAAATTATTGTAAAAAAGCTCAGACAAACAAACAAAATTAACATAATCCATATAGACTACGGGAAGAGGTGGGTGTTAATTTGGTGACATATTTATAAACAAGAAGAGTGTCACATTATTATGTAAACATGGGAAATGAACACAAAAAACAAACATTAATGACTAATAAATTACAAGGTCTTCAATGAGACCTTGTGTGGTCTGTCCAAGCAAAGAAGACATTCTGGCAAGATGTGAAAATGACTTCAGCTCGGTCAATAGTGCTTTAAAAATTATAAAGTTGGTCTCACATTGTAGGAAACATTATGATCTTCAATTTGAGACTAAACGTATAATTTTTGAATCAATATTGATTGAGCTGGAGTCATTTTCCAATCTTGCCAGAATGTCTTCTTTGCTTGGACAGACTATATAGAAGGATGATGTTTTCTGTTATTGGGGGAATACCATTGTATAGCTTCCTGATTATGAGGAGTTAGAAAAGTGTCAAAAATTGGATTTTTCTTTTAAAATGGCTTCTTAAAAGATCATAGAGGAAAGGGAGGGGGAAAGTGGATAGCCTACGCCAAAACGTTAGGCGGTTTCGTCTGTCTCTTGTACATGATGTAACCTAATAACAGCTGATGTGAAGCATCTATTGTCTCTTTTGATTTCAAAAACATCATCCAGGCATAGTGCCTAAATGACAACTCTAATTGACAATAACCTCAGCTGTTGGAGCGCACAAGGAGCAGATGAAACAGCCTTACTTTTTCAGCTCTCCAACAGCTGATGTTGTCAAATAGAGTTGTCATTCAGCAATGTCTAGATGATATTTTTGAAATTAAAAGAGATAATATAGATGCTCTACATTATCAATAGTATGCGTTACATCACGAACGAGAGACAGACGAAACCGCCTAACTTTTGGCTACAGCTATACTATAATGACGTAATCATTTATGACACATATTGTAGTTGTAGACTACACAGAATAGGCCTACAAGAGAAACAAAATTCGAACAGGAAAAAAAGTTGTAAAAAATTTCTTATGGATGTCTCATTCAAATGTAGGTGTACTTCAATATAATTGCAGACTAATTACGTTTGCTTCTCTCTGTACACTAATAACAATAACGTGAGAACTTTTTCAATTGCTACTGGACAAGAATAAAGGAGGAGGATTCGAAGACGATGAGGAAGAAGAAGGAGGGGGAAGAAGAAGAAGAAGACTATGAAGAAGGATTAAAAGAAAAGAAGAAGAAGAAGAAGAAGAAGAAGAAAAAGAAGAAGAAGAAGAAGAAGACGACGAAGAAGAAGACGAAGAAGAAGAAGAAGAAGAAGAAGAAGAAGAAGAAGAAGAAGAAGAAGGAGAAGAAGAAGAAGAAGAAGAAGAAGGAGATGGAGATGAGAAAGAAAAAGGAGGAGGGAGAAGAAAAAGGAGGAGGAGGAAGAAAAAGGAAGAGGAGGTGTTATGGTTGAGAAAAAGGAGAGAAATAATAAGAAAAAGGAGGAGACAAAGAAGAAGAAGATGAAGAAGAAGAGAAGGAGAAGGTGAATAACATCAAATGGAGGAGGATGAGTAAGAGGTGGAGGAGAAGAAAAATATGGATATGAAAAAGAAGAAGAAAATAAGAAGAAGAAGAGAAAGGAAAAGGAGAAGAAGAAAAATATAAGAAGTAGAAGAGGAGGAGGAGTAGAAGAGGAGGAGTAGTAGAATAGGAGGAGAAGAAAAAGAAGAAGAAAAGAAGAAGAAGAAGAAGAAGAAGAAGAAAAAGAGAAGGAGAAGGTAAATAACATCAAATGGAGGAGGATGAGTAGCAGGTGGTGGAGAAGAGAAATATTGAAAGAAAAAGAAGAAGTAAAAGAAGAAGAAGAAGAAGAGGAAGAAGAAGAAGAAGGAGGAGGAGGAGAAGAAGAAGATGATGATGAAGAAGAAGAAGATGAAGATGAAGAAGAGAAAGAAAAATGAGAAGAAAAAAAAGAAGAAAAATATATGGAGAAGTAGAAGAGAAGGAGGAGTGAAAGAGGAGGAGGAGAAAAAGAAGAACGAGGAGGAGGAGTGATTGAGAAGAAGAGGAAGAGGAAGAAGAAGCAGAAGAAGAACTAAAAAGAAGAAGGCCATTGAAAAAAGAGTCTACTGGTCTACATATTATGCATAAGTTACATACAATAATACCAAGGTTAAAGACTTATGCTTGCTCCTATACAAAAAAATTACTCTTGAGAAATAATGAAGAATATTTAACTAGCTTATCCTTTATTAGTCATCAGGGCTGACAAAGATATAAGCTAAAGTAGTGTGATGGAGGGAGAGAGGTGTATAGCTCTGTCTAATGTTTGAAAGAGACGGAAAATGGGAAATTCCTCAAGAGTGAGATGATATAATAGAGAAGTGTTAGTAATTTAGTTCAAATAATAGGTAAGTATAGTCTGACCAAGCAAAGAAGACCCTCTGGGAAGATGGGAAAATGACTCCAGCTTGGTAAATATTTTTTCAGGGATTATAAATGTTGTCTTAATAGGTGATCAAATTGTTTCCTACAGGTTGAAAACAAATTGATAATTTTTGAACCAATATTGTCCGAGCTGGTGTAATTCTCCCATCTTGCCAGAGGGTCTTCTTTGCTTGAACTGACTGTAAGTACATGACAAGAAAATTTCTTCAAATATTTGAAGCGTCTACACCGACTGAATATCAATGAATGGGTCAAACAAAAAGAGATAAAAGAAGAATGAGAAAGAGAAGGAGAAGAAGAACGAAGAAGAGGAAAGAGCATGAGGAGAAGAAGAATAAGATACAGCAGAAAACTTATCAGTTATTTTGGGTAGAAGAAAAATTGATGAACAATTATACAGTATAATAAAAGGAGTTAAGAGAAGCAAGAACTATACGATAATTCAATAGGAGCAAGAAGAAGAAGAAGAAGGATGAAGAGAAGAAGAAGGAAAAAAAGAAGAAGAAAAAAAAAACGCTGAGGAAGAAATAACCAATTTATGGCGTGGGAAGCTGCCATACTTATTATTCAGGTTCTTAACACTTCTATGTAGGCCTAATAATGTCCTTGACTTTTTTCTGAATTGACTATAGCAGTCACATACAAAGAAAACAGTTGCAAATATTTTTGTTAAAAGTTATACAATAATTAGTTATTTTTTGTTATTAAAAACTGAACTCGCTGACTAGATGACTTCCTTCTAATTTATTCGTTAAAGCTTTGACCTTACAACTAATAGCAATAATTTTGTTTTTATTTCAATTTATTTGTTGTCAACTACCCTAATTTTGGAAATCTCTCAAGTTTCTTACTTATTTGTTCAATTTTATTCTGAACTTCCCTATTTTTTACACTTATTATTGCTCGGAGCTCCATTTTATTCTGAACACCCCTAATTTTTCTACCATTGTTCAATGTTATTCTAAACCCTCTTATTTTTTCAATATTTTTCTGAACTTCCATAACTTTTTTTTACATTTTTTTTTATTACTCTCATCTCAGCATTATTGTTTGAATGTCAAAATTCAACATCAACTCAATAAATTAATACCTAGGCCTATGATTTCTCAATTTTCCATTATATCTGTTAACAGTAGGCTAATATCTTCAAAAATTTAATTATTTTCTAGCTGGCTCCAACTATTTGCTGCTATAATAGTCCGCTCGAGCAAAGAAGACATTCTGGCAAGATGGGAAAACAACTTCAGCTCGAACAATATTGGTTCAGAAATTATAAATTTGGTCTCAAATTGTAGAGAAGAAACATTCTACTCTACAATTTGAATCTAAATTGATGATTTTTCAACCAATATTGACCTAGCTGAAGTCGTTCTCCCATCTTGCCAGAATGTATTCTTTGCTCGACCCCACTATAGAATAATTGAACAAATTCACTTTAGTTCTCTCTTATATGCTTGTATAGGCTTCAGACAATGTTTTCCCTCTATTTTAAATCAATATCTTGTCAATAATGTAAGAAATTTAACAAATTTACTCAAATTTTCAGCTGGTTCTCACCAGTGTGCTGCTTCTAAGTGGCTTGTCAAGAGCGGCTGAAGACAGCACAAATAGCAAGGAAGAAACGTCTGCAGACCTCAAGGCTGAACCGTCTGCTAGGAGTGGTCAGTACGGTAGATATTTGACAAATTTTATTTCTTCATTCTATAGATCAAAATTGTATAAATCAATAGTTCAAAACTTACAATATTTTTGAGAAACCATTAAGAATTTATCAACATTTCTTTTCAATTTGATGATAAATTTTCAAGGCTCATCTGAAATTTTTAATATTTTCCTATCATGAGAATATCTTAAACATGAAAATAACTTGATAATGTTAGTACGCAAGTTATACTGGCAGCGTATGGTAGCTATTGGTGTGAAATGTTCCAAAACAGTATATGCTGAGATCATATTTTCACATTTTAATATTTATTCTCACACCAATTATCCAATGTATTATTGTTCCACTTCTCTTGATATTTTCTAACTACTTTTTCTCTATTCTATCCTTTTATTCTATGTATTTCTTAACATTCTCGATTTTTTTCCAGCATTCAACATCCGTGATGGGGGGTATGGTTCAAGCGGCGGTTACGGTTTGAAATTCCCGGGCGCCAGTCGCTATGGCGGCGGTAACTACTATGGCAGTGGCCCGGGAGGATACGGAGCCGGCTACCCGGGATACGGAACTGGCGCGGGAGGATACGGAACGGGCTATCCGGGATACGGAGGAAGCGCTGGAGGATACGGAGGAAGCAACTACTATGGCAACAACGGTTATGGATCTAGTGGTTATGGCGGCCCGGGTTATGGAGGAAATTATGGAGGGTATCCTGGTTATGGAGGTGAGTGTTGAGAGAAGTGAATATTTTTTTAAAGATTTGGAATATAGTTGATACCAAAACTATAGGCGGTCTTGTCTGTTTCTTTTGTACATGATGTAACCTACTAACAGCTGATGAAAAGCTTCTTTTTTCTAATCAGCTGACTCAACCAGCAGTTTTTTCTAAGAGGGGGCCTCCATAAAGTTAAAATAGAATGTTTAATTTTCTAATGTTACTAATTAATTATTGTGTACATGACTTTCTACATTAATGATTGATTTATTATTTTATAAAATTTTTAGTTATTTTTAAATAATTTATATTTAGATCTCTTGAAAGACTTCAAACGTAAGAATCCTATTTATTTAATAAGTATTATCTACCCACTATAATATCAATATATTTCATGTTATAAGTGTAGAATGCATTCTTTATTTTGTAATTTATTTTAATGTTATATGGTATTTTCTATTCTGTTGAAAGTTCATAGAAGTGATTCTCATATATTATAATATTTAATGTCACCTACTCGATTCTATGAAGTATTGCAGTTTTTTTATTCACAAATCTTATTCCTCCACAGGCTACCCCACCGGCTCAGGCGGCTATGGAGGTAACTATGGAGGCTACCAGAATGGAGGAGGTTACTACCCTGGCGGAGGTTATGGCAACCAGTATGGCAGCCAATATGGAAGTTATGGAGGCCAATATGGAGGTTACGGCAGTCAATATGGAGGCTATGGCAACAACTATGGGTATGGATCCAGTCCATATGGATCATCGGGTTATGGAGGTTATAGGCGCGGCTATTACGAGCAACCAGGCTATGGAGGCAGTTATGGAGGCTACAATGGAGGATATAATGGAGGATATGGAGGTTACAATAGGGAGGCTATGATGTGTATGACCGCTACAGTGCCTACAGGGGTTGAGAACGTCCAGTCTGGGCGGGAATCGAACCTTACTACTGCCTTCTCTGTGAGGAAAATACACTTCCAAGGACAATTCTATGACAATTTGAAGAACCGTTTGTTTCTGTGATTTCATGTGTAATTTAAAGTTATGTCTTACTAAGTAGGTTACTGTGATTTCATGATTTATTTTCAATATCTTCTACTCTAAGAAACCGCATATCTGTGGAGCATATTTCAAAAAGTTTTAGAAGTCTTATAAAACAAGGAAAAGGCAAGTACACACTAGACATGAATAGGAGGACGTATTATGTTCAGTATTAAACTTGAGAGTATAATGTGTGATAGCCTTACCCCTATTCTACGATCAATTAAGTAATATATTCAACATTCAAAAAGAACTTGTTACCATCTGTACCAAAGAGAATAATATTGAAATAACAAACAATCAAGAAATAACAAGTAATTGAATTTAAATTCCCATTATTAATTCATTGTAACTTCTTTTTCAGTATTTATTTTTAATACAGTATTAATCTAGACACATTAATCTAGAAATCTTTCAATTTATTTCCATTGAAATATTGAAATGCAGCCCAATCATATTGAACTCATATTACTCATGAAGTTAGACTTCATAATAAATTAAAAGTACAATATATTTTTATATAATAATACATTTACATCTATTCTGGTCTATTATAACTTATTTCTTTTGAATCTATGAAAAAATATGTTCAATTTTTGAGGAACGTTTTTCTAAGGAAAAATATGAAATCTTTTGTAGTTTTTATTTGTTTTGACCAATATTCTTTAGTGCCTTTATTGATTCATTCACTATTTATTTCTGTCTTTTCTTTCATTTTAGTAAATTATGAGTTGATTTTTTACAAAGAACCCTGAACTAAACATGATAGAATATAGAGAATAGATTTGAACATTTTAAAAAAATATTTAAACTATTTTCTAAAATATATCAACAATATTATGTGCAATAAAATCAATAAATTTTTTACTCTTTCAAGTTGTTATTTGTTTATTACTTTAGTATCCAACATATTTCTCTTTCAAATCATTTTCTATGAGGGTGAAGCCCACATGAGCCCTAGGCTTGTGCTCGGCTCATGCGAAGAGTTTAACAATAATGAGCTTGGCTATAATTAGAGATGCGAGTTCTAATCATTTTTGCTTATAATTGTACTCTATTTTATTATGTCCTTATTGCTCGAGAAAGAGAACGATAAAGAAAGAAAGAGTTTTTGTCTAGTCAGCTGATTCATTCACCAGGTTTTCTAATAAACTTAAGTTGGAGCTGCACTAGCTCAAGAGCTGCCGGTCACCCATACAACTGCAGTTATAGCCCTCGCAGCTTAACGGCAATACAAATACCCAAAGTATGAATGAATTTATCTCCTCTCATTCACTCTCTCTCTTACACACTTCCTGCCTATATCTCTGTCTCCCTCACACCCATTGATAGATGTTATAATGGCAGACATGTGTTGTATCCTCAAGAGAAGAGCAAATAGCAAAGCTGATTATTATCCAATGCAATAACAACAGAGATAATAGGAAAAGTTTTGCATACAGGAATGCTCTTAGATACAATATCAAAGTTGACGACTTGATACACAACTGTTTCAAACCGTTGGGCGGTCTCGTCTTCTCCTTGTGTACCCTGACAGCGGATGTTGTCAATTGGAGTTGTAATTTAGCAATGACTAGATGATATTTTTCAAATCAAAAGGGACAATAGATGCTTCACATCAGCTGTTATTATGTATTACATCAGCTAGGAACGCCAAAAAGTTAGGCAGTCTCGTCTGTTCCTTCTTCTCTCCAACAGCTGATGTTGTCAATAAGAGTTGTTATTTAGCTATGCGTATATGATTTTTTTAAATCAAAAGAGACAATATATGCTTTAAATCAGCGATCAGCTATTAGTATATTAAATCAGTTAGAAAATCGCGTAACTTTTTGGCGACAGCTATTCTCAACTATCACTCTGTATCAAACGAGCAACAACAACTGGATACACAACTATCATCCCGTATCAATGAGAGCATCCTTCCCGTAAGAGCAGCACTATAGTCGATATGAGAGCGGCGCGCGCACCTTTATCGATGAGTGCCGAGAGGGAGTGAGAGCGAGATACTTCTAGAAAAGGACGGAAAGAATCCTTACAGCATCTCATCTCATCCAGGATACAGCGCGATCCTTCTTTCCCGGGGCGGCCAGGAGATGATCCTGGGAGGAGGGGGATAGTTCCTCGTCGATCTGGGGGCTCTCGTCAGTCTGGAGATCGAGGATTGTGTATAGAACACCTAGTGCAAATGAAGTCGACTCATTAAGTGATGTAAGTACTGTACAAATTATGATAATTTTATTGATGGGGTATCATTTTAGTGTCTATGTTCCACCCTTTTTGAGGGTAAGGGTAACGTTTTTAAGTGAATTCCGAACTACAGGGAGTGTATGGTTATTGTTATAACCGAAGTTTTCCATGAAAAAACAGTTTTCGAATTTTAGGCTGATGCTCACCTGAGCATGGGAAATGAAGTTTACTAGATGGACTGTGGCACTGTATTTATTTGTAATGATGCATTTTTTCAATAATGTTTCTTGATTGAATCAATCAAAATTCAATGAAAAAATTGATCAATTTTTCTCACAGAATTTTCTTTGATATGATTGAATGTTTTAGTTTACCAGAGATTGATAATTGTGTAGCAACCGAAACCGGTATCTCGATTTTTAATAAATCTGTGGTTTGTCTGTATCTTGTCTTTTCATTTGATAAGGATAACTACCACAATATCACCTTCACAACAAGTAGAGGGCCTCGTGTTTTTATCATTGATTCTTCTTGATCACTTCACGTGTGAAAATTATTATTGAATTTATATTCATTCAATGTTTCTTTTTTCCAGAAAAGCAATCTTGTAAAAATGTCGGGCACGCTACTAGCGACACCTAGCACCCTGGCGGACAACCACACAACTGCCCTCGTTCTCATGGCATCCAATGCAAGCGGCTATCAAGAGGACAACGACTTCGCCACCACTGCAGGTAGGTACACAGTACTGTTTTTAGTCAAATATCGATGAGTCTAGAAAAAATCCAAATAACAAAGTTCTCCATAAAAAGGTTTGCTATTTCTTGTCTCATCAATAGCCTATACTAAGAGATTTAGTGTTCCGTACATAGTATCTGAAGTTCAATGCCATTTTATTGTAAGTAATTTAACGGGATTTTTAGGGTAATGTCCACATGAGCTCTTAAGCTTGTGCGTGGGTAAATATAGTTCTCTTATGACATAAATTATGACCCACAAAAGATGATGATATCCAATCATCCAATCAATATATATGAGAGAGCGCCTGATCGCTTAATTCATTTATTCTAATTCATGAATAATGATTTTTGTATTCTATAATTATAATAATAAACATGAATTATTGTGTTTTATCAACGTATTTTTCATATTATATCAAATGTGTTGTATCCTTTCAACAGGTCTGACTGAGAAACAAAGGATTGTATTGGCGTGTGTTACGGCCCTGCTATTGGCTGTTTGCGCTATTATCATAGGATTTGTACTAAGGTAACTATAAAATTTAGTTATAGTATTACTAATATGTATTTAAAGGAGATTACAACATTCCCTCACTCTATGAATACACAACCTGAAATATTTACAAATACAAACATTCAAAGGACAACATTTTTTTGAAAAAAAGACTTGGATAAGTCATTCAAATTATCCTAGTTTTAGCCTAATTCCAAGGTTTTTCTTCAATTTGAAGTTATTTTCCCCTTGGCCACAATCCACAATATTCTAATATATAATACGGTATCTAATATATCAAACATTCAAGAGCCTCATTAAGTCAACATTGTCTATGAAAAAAAAACTAGAAGTATCCTAAACATTTCACCCAATTTTCCATAAATTCCAACATTTTCTATCCATTCTTATCCATGATTAGCTTCAAAAAGGTTAAAAAAATATTCTTTAATTCAAAATAATTTTCCCCTTGGCAGTGGGAGTTGAAGCCGATTTTTCTCCTCGATGCAAGTGCACAAATTGTTTTTTTTTTAAATTCCCCATCAATTTCTAGCAGACTCCAACATTCAAATTTATTTTTTCCCCACATATTTTTAGCATATTGGAAATTTATTTAACATTATATCAACATCTTTCCCAAATTTTACTAGTGCGAATTGATCAATTTTTCTCAAATACTCATTATACGTGCAAACTTCGATATTTCTCTCACATTTTCACTCCCGTTCTACCATAATATTATCCATCTTTTTATTTTTCCCCACAATTTCCTTACACTCCCGCATATAATTCTTTGCTATTTTTCCATGGTTTCTTCTAAATTTTGAATTATTTTTTTCTAAATTCTTGTCTTCTAGGAGACTGATGTCGAAAACAAGCAACAACGGTGTCTACACGGTGGAAGCGAATTTCCCGCTATGGCGCAAACGCAGTGATGCCAACTCAGACGATGCGGCAGCTTGTGCCATCAGCCAGCAGAGGGCAGCATCTCTGTCCGCCACCAATGCTTCACAGGTAAATTTCTTTTATTTACTGAGGGTGATGCCCACATTTGCGCTAGGCATGTGCGAGGGTCATGAGAGGGGTGATGAAACGAAGCTGCTTTTTTAGACAGTCGATACCGATGGCTTCACGTCTACTGTGAAAAACGGGAAAGGGGTTTCGCGGTCAAAAATTGGTGACAACAACTGGGATCGAAACTCAGGGAATTTCATTTCAATTTTAATTTCTAATTTATCAATTTTCCTGAAATAATCTATAGCCCATGTAAAAAATAAGTATTTGAAAAAATTGAAACTCTACTGAGACTTTTTTCTTCATTTTGATGTAAGGAAACACATCACATATAAGTTAGTCTATCCAAGCAAAGAAGACTCTCTCTGGCAAGATGGGAAAATGATTCAAGCTCGGCCAATATTGGTTCAACAATTATAAATTTGATCTCAAATTACAGGAAACAACCTGATATACTATTAAGACCACGTTTATAATTCTTTAACAAATATTGACCAAGCTGGAGCCATTTTCCCATCTTGCCAGGGGGTCTTCTTTGCTTGGACAGTCTATAGTATAAATTGAAAAAGCCATAAATAAAGATATCTTGATATCACATAAAGATAGATTGGTATATAAAAGAACACAAACAAGAAACACCTGTAAGGGTTGGTATGTTTAAAGGGAGACCAGTGAAGAGTGAAGTGTGTTTTATAGAGGGTGGTTCAGTAATGGAGAGGGGAATTCACCCTTCAAGTACTACGCAGTTTTGCACCCTTCTTATCGGGGTGAGATTTCTATGAAAGACCCTTCCTTTAGCTTTTCAAGATGCGTAGTTGTATGGGATAATTGAATTGAAAGAGCTACACTCTTCAATACAAACATAATTATATCTAAGGTATATGGTACTTGAAAATGATTAAATTATGAACTAAATATATGAGTCCAGAGTCACAATATTAAAAGTCAATGAATTGAGTAATAATTATTGTAAACTATAACTAGAATCAATTCTGTATTGCAATAGGTAAGGGGTAATATAAAGAATACAAACTCCTGTATGAGGATTTGTACCATTAAACTGAAACAAGTGAAGTGTGATTATAAGTAGACTGTGGTGGATTATTTTTCAAACTATAGATTGCTATCTATAGGTATCTTATAGTCTTGTGACTAAAACTATAATAAGCAACTATTTTCTGGCCCCAATCACTTCTTATAAGAGAATCCTTCTTATTAGGGTCTCTTATTTACATATTGTATCATTCTTAGTGCCTACCGCAGTGTGGATTATCGACTAAGTATATTATTAGTCAATTCATTGACTGATGAATTATAATTGAACTACCACAGGCTATAATACTCACATTTTAAAATTTCATCACATATTTTCAAGCATCTTTCCAATCATTTCTTCCCATCCAAGTAGAATATTTGGGCTGCATATATTGATAGGATAAATCTGAAATCAAAGAGAGGAAACGTTCATTGTAACAAACCTTTTCAATAAAATGTTGATAGCCTACAGTAGTTGGCAGTATAATAGTTCATATTCATTTTACTGTTCGTTTGTATTTTACAAAAAAAAGTTATGGATACCAGACCCTTAGTTGATCCATAATAGTGCATATTAGACAAATATATATCAGTAGACTACCTAATATAATGATAGATAAAAATAAATAGATAAAATTCCTAATATGGTAATATTAGGGGCCTGTTTCATGAATATTTTTGCAAGTCCTGTTATACAAGTCCTTTTATTCTCGTTATTTTTGCACTTCTACTACCTCATTCTTTCCTCATTTTTCCTATTCCTTACACCTATTTTTTGTCTTTTCATTATCTTCCTCTTCCTTCTCTTCTTCCTCCTCCACCTCCTCCTCCTCCTCCTCCTTCTCCTTCGCTTATTCCTCCACCTCCTCTTCATCCTCCTACTCCTCCTTCTCATTCTCTTCTCCCTCTCTTCTCGTCCTCCTCTGCCCCCTCAATCTCCTTACCTTATCCACTTTTTTGTTTTTACATCATCCACTTTGTCGTCAGACAATTTTCCCACTCTAATATTGTTTCAATAATTTTACTTCTTTTTACCCACAGCTAAAGGACTTAGAAGCCGGCGGCGGCCACCTGCAAAGTGATGCCAACGAGACGTGGAGGAGCACAACGGCGGGTGTGACGTCATCGGTAGAGGTCACCGCCAACGGCAGTATGACGTCATCCAATAGCGGCCACACCGTCATCACCATGACAATGCACAACAATCATCTCATTGTTGAAACCGAAGAGCCTGATGTGGCCGCCGAGGCACCACCGCCTCTAGTAAGTGGAATAGACCTAATTAATTATTTTATTTCATCCAAAATAAATAAAATTAATTCTCATTACATTTGCAAATACATTGAGAAATTGAGGTATCAACCTCAATCTTCTAATAAATCAGTGGTTTGCCAACATTTTGTCTTTCAATCTTATATGGATAACAAACACAATATCACCTTCACAACTATTCAAGAAAATTTTTATATATTTGGTCTTATTTATTATGTTGTATTTTTCAAATTTTACCTGTCTATTTGTATAGTACAACTATACTATTATCTTATAAGGTGTAAGTTTCAGTAGAATATTAAAGTATAGTCTAGTTGCACACATTTGATATTCCTTCAAAATGGCAGCTGGTCAATGCTGCCAGCAGTCAAAACAAAAATAGTCCCACTCTCTCATCACATCTCACCAGCGGTATGTTGGCATAAGTGATTTTACATTAAAAATTTTTATCTACACATGTGTAGTAAAACTCTTGCTTCAATCGTCCATTTTGAAGGAATTTCTCCTTTGATTGACAAAAATATAGGTTGGGTCAAGTGGTGGTTGGATCATATGGTAGACATCCCTTCATATTAGCTTTGGAATGATGTATATAAAAAAATTATCATGTTGAATTAATAGGCCTATTAATCACTTCTAAAAATGGAATATTTTCAGACAACAACCGCCATAGCTGACCCCTCCAACACAACAACAACAACCGCAGCCGTTTGCAACATGTCGACCCCTGCCGATGACGTCACATCATCGCAGCCGGTGTTGGTGCACCAGGAGGCGGCTCCCGTGGCAACACCGGCGCCCCCAGAAACCGATCGCCCTAGGCAACCGTCTGTTAGCATGGCTCTGGCGGGCACCGGACTGAGTCAGGCGGTGGATGATGGGGAATCGGAGGAGGGTCGCTCGCCCCGCCATCCCTACAGCTATGGGGGAGGCCAGGCCGGTAAGGTATAGTATAGTCTGTCTAAGCAAAGAAAAGTGACATTCTGGCAAGATGGGAAAATGACTCTGGCTCAGTCAATGTTCGTTCAACAGTTATAAATTTGATCTCAAATTGTGGGAGACATTGTGCTCTACAACTTGAGATTTGGTCTCTAATTGTTGATCAGAAAGTTTCCTACAATTTGAGACCTGATTGATAATTCTTGAACCAATATTGATAGAGCTGGAGTCATTTTCCCATCTTGCCAGAATGTCGCTTCTTTGCTTGGACAGACTATAGATTCCAATATGACTTGGCAAATGTTGTTTATTTATGTCAGGTCTCTTGAGACAGTCTGAAAGCGGTCTATTGAAGCAAAACTGTTGAGCAGAGGTTTCTCTTGACGTGAAATGCTCTAACAGACTATCTGTTGACTGTGTCCTGATAGAGCTCAAGACATTCATGTTAGCTCCCTCAGGACAGTTATTGAAGTTATTAGTTGTACTGTGACTGTATTGTACTGAGACATGTTATCAAACACGCACTCTCAAAAAAATGTGTTGAAAGAATCATGAAAGTGGAAAAATTGAAAAGTAATTTTTCAATATATCTAGAATAGGTACTATAGTCTGTACAAGCAAAGATGACCCTCTGGCAAGATGGGAGAATGACTCAAGCTTGGTCAATATTGATTAAAAAATTATTGATTCCATCTAAAATTAAAGGAAACAATTTGATCTACTATTGAGACCACATTTATAATTTTTGAACAATATTGATGGGAATCATTTTCCTCATCTTGCCAGAGGGTCTTCTTTGCTTGGACAGGCTATAGTATTGTAGAAAACGTTTTTGAGCCAAAATAACTAGATTTTTGAACTGCTGTTAATCTTAACCACTTTGAACTTAACTGCTGTTAGACTCAACTCAGTTAATTTTAACCACTGTTGAACTCAATTCTGTTGAACTTGAATAACAGAGTTAACCACTGTTAATCTTAACTCAATTGATCACTGTTAATCTTAAGCAATGTTTAACTCAACCAATGTTAAACTTAACCACCATCAAACTTGACCACTGTTAATCTTAGCAGCGCTGTTATAATCTCAACTGCCGTTTTCAGAGTACGGCTGTCAGGCAACAACGGTGTCATCATCGTCAGGGTGTGCGCGTCGGCCTGCTTTGTCGTCGTCGCGGTGGCGTCCACCTTCGCACTGTCAAGCCTACTACAAGTTCCAAGCGCAGCCGTCGCAAGATGTCGTTGACACAGCGCCGCCGCAGTCGCCACCGGCTGCGACAGGGACTGCGACGTAGTGGCCAGCAACAGCAACTGCTAGTGGCCACAGCGGGCGATTGCAGCAGCAGTGAAGGGCAGCAGCCGGCAGGCGAGTGGCAGCGCATGCGCAAACTGGCGCGGTCGACATCCAGCGGCATTGTTGTGCTACTTGATCAGATGTCGTCGACGGCTGTCTAGAATGATTGATCAGCTGATTACAGCAGCTGTCTAAAATTGAACAGCTGATTGAGAAACCGACTAAAATTGAACAACTGATTACAGCATTATTACAATAATTGAACAGCTGATTACAGAGCAGTATTGTTTGTAGTAGAGTTGGTGTCCAAGATAAGGCAGTTTTGCCTGTTCTATCTAAATTTGAACAGCTGATTACATCAGCTGTTGTGTTTACTAGAGTTGGTGCCAAAGATGAGGTGGTTTGTCTGTTCACGGTTACGGTATAAATGTTCCAAGATTCCAAGGTGTAACTGGTTCCAACTACTGGTTATAGTATAGTCTGTCCAAGCAAAGAAGACATTCTGGCAAGATGGGTGAATGACTCCAGTTCATTCAATACTGGTTCAAAAATTATCAATTTGGTCTTAAATTGTAGAGCAGGATATTTCCTACAATTTGAGACCAAATATTTATTTTTTAACCAATATTGACCAAGCTTGAGTCATTTCCCCAACTTGCCAGAATGGCTTCTTTGCTTGAACAGACTATATCACAAGATGCTGACACCTTACTGCAGTCAGTGGCTTGCTAACAGGGCGGCTACCGTAGCTTCGACAATCCAAAACATCGACACAGACAGTTTTGATCAGTTTGTTTGTCGAAGATGTGGTGGCCTCTCCTGAAAACATCTATGTTTTGTGAAATGGGCATAGGCGCGCTAGTACTGTAATACAAATCTTATTGTATTGGGAGGTGGAATCAATTTTGAGTGTAAAAATGCTACTTTAAAAATTCCTTCATAGACAATTGATTGTTAAAATTCAAAGTGATATTGTCTGGTGCAACCATTAAAATTAAGATTTGTTGAAAAATTTGATCATAAAAGCTATTTGTGAATAATAACTTGGAGGAATTTTCTAAGCAAAGAAGACACTCTGGCAAGATGGGAAAATGACTCCAGCTCGGTCAATATTGATTAAAAAATTATAGATTTGGTTTTAAATTGTAGAGCAAAATGGTCCCTACAATTTGAAACCGAATTCATAATTGTTGAACCAATATTGACCGAGCTGGAGTCATTTTCTCATCTTGCCAGAGGGTCTTCTTTGCTTGGACAGAGTATAATAACTTGGAGGAAGTTCCTCTGTGGTAATAATAATAACTTATTACGGGTCTTACGTAGTCTGTGTACACTTTTCAGCTTTTAGAATAATATGAACTATTTTAAATCGCAATCTACTTTAAAATAAGACCAATATTTGAAAATTGATAACTAATCAAGAAATCGTCAAGAAAAGTGAAAGATTTCATCCAAAATTTCAATACAATATAATATTATTAATATTATATTATTTTAATACAATATTATATATATAATATTATTAGTTCCCTCAATTCATTGTGTTATTTCTTGTTTCAATAATTCAGTTCAATTGCTTTTTTCTAATTAGGTCCATAAATATAAGTTTGTAATGTCCTTTGATTTTTATGATAGTCTGTAGCAAGAGATAATATTTTGCCTGTGATAATATTTAAATCATTCCAATGTTCAAGCTTAGATTACTAGAAATTTAATTAATAAAGAGAAATAATCTCTAAATGAAAATGAGTTACCTTCTATTGAACTTTGTCAATTTGTTTGTAAATCTACGAAGTTTAGCATAGTGAATGAAGTATTAGATAGCAATGTTTAAACTAAATTGAAACTATTGAAAATTGTGAGATTATTTTCGTTATACAATTTTGTCAATTATTTTATCGTTGATACATTTGTTTCATCTTAATGAGGCTGTATTTATTAAGACTGTTTTTCAATTATCTATGTTCTAGTTCTAATGTGTGTTCGTCTAAAATTAATTTTATTTAAAAAACTTATTTTAGTTTCACAATTTTATCATTGATATAATTGTTTCATTATTCTAATGAGACTGTATTATTCTATAGAGACTGTTTTTTCAATTATTTAAATGTTGTAGCTCTAAAGTATGTTTGTTTATAACAAGTCTGAAACTTATTTAATCAATTTTTCGAATGTGATTTATTATTCCTGTAGAACTATTGAGTCAATTTCTCTCCGAAAAAAATTTGAATGAATATATTTTTATAATTTTTATACGAAAATATTCAAATTAATTGATGTGTAATACTTCTTATTATTGTTGTTAATATTTCAAAATTTTTATTGTTGATATGTCTTGTAAGCAATCTTCGAAAACAAAAATTGTTTCTAAATTACTATGTAGTCATGTTCTTGCCTTCTAAATTATTTTGTTGTTTGCAAAACTGTTTAAATTTCGAAATTATGATATAGAATTCAGTAACAAAATAAAGTCCAAAAAAGTGTAAATAGTATTATAGGTGATAAAACTCTGTACAGTTTATTCCATTATCTATTATTAAATAAAATAGAAAATTCAAACTATAGTCTCGACCAAAACAACATGAAAACACACACACAAAACTACTCAAATATCAAATAATAGTCAAAGTATATCAGTATAATTATAATAGATCTCACTAATATTATGAAACACAAGACACATTGAAGCCTGTTGAATTAAGTGAATAGCAGTGGCGGCTCGTACCCACGAAACAGGTGAAGTGCTCGTATATTTTACTGTACAGCACTTCACCTGTTTCGTGGGCACAAGCCGCCAGTGGTGAGTAGTAAAATCATCCATCCTTTTCTCAATAATTATTAGGATTAAAAGAATTCAATGAACATATTTTAAAAAGAAATTGAATTTTATATAGTAAAATTATTAACTAATGTCGCATTGTTGAAACAAATTTCATTCATTATGATTTTTGTGAAAATTCTTGTTTCAATTTCTGAAGAAGAGTAGGCTATGAATTCTCCTGTTATTTGTGAACAGAGAAATTTGAAAAATATGACGTTTCATAGTAAAATTTTTCAAAGAAAAACTTTTAAATATAATTATAATCTTCTAATGAAACTATATTTCCAAACATTTATCTTATAAAATGGAATGTATTTAGTTTTGTTCAATATATAATTCAAAATTAATCATGCAGCTAAACATAATTCACTATGTTTGAGCTTGTATTCCTATTGAATAGCTTGAAATTGAATTAAAACAACATTTTGAACAAAATTTCTTTTTAATTGTGTAATTTTCTCTGCATCAAAAATAAAGATGCACAGTGATTTAATACAATTCATTAAGTTTGACAATTTTATATGATTGTGATTCGAAATTTACGATGATATTTGAGAGAAATAAAATGAAAGTATTCCTATTGTATTCTTAAATTGCTTTCAAAATCAAACCTCACTCCTTATAATAATTTCAGAATTCTTAGACAAATTAAAAGTTGTTATGTCTGTCTCTTGTACGTGATGTAACCTACTAACAGCTATTGTGAAGCATCTATTGTCTCTTTCGATTTCGAGCAAATCATTTAGGATTATAGCCAATTCCGCCTATAACTTTCTGGAGTCAGCTATACCATCAATTCAATATATAACATTGGAAATACAAACATTGACAATCCTTTAATAGTCTTCTAGCATGCAGTCTTAGGGGAGGAAAAATCCTCCCTAAATCCAAATAACAGGGGGAATAGAAAAGGGATTGTTCTAAAGGGTTAAAAGGAGAACCTTTTCCTAGAGCCCTTTCAGTTGTATGTTCGAGAATGGGGATTTCACACCTCAATACCTCGGCTCAAAA
Source organism: Sogatella furcifera (assembly GCA_017141385.1). Taxonomy (NCBI): domain Eukaryota; kingdom Metazoa; phylum Arthropoda; class Insecta; order Hemiptera; family Delphacidae; genus Sogatella; species Sogatella furcifera. Next base: position 552,985 of record CM029559.1, on the reverse strand, counting down.
ATAGAATTGAGACACCAACAATGAGAAAACACCACCAACAGGTAAGACAAATATCCCGATGAAAGTAATACGTTACCTTTTTCTTTGAGTTTTCAAAAAAAAATCAATTGATAGACAGCCTACAGAAATAATAATGAAGTTTACCAATTCTATTATTTGTGATTTTCTTCATACTCTGTTCACTGAGTGATTGGAGCAAATTCAAACTTTATCAGTGTGTTTATAGTTCCCATTTCCCAGCAAAAAACTGACGTGTGAGTCAGCTGATTCATCCTCCATCTCATCTATTTCCAGCTTTTCTATATTTTTTCTCTTTTTCCAACACTATCAATCTACCGTACTTTTCCAGTATCAGCTGTTTATCAAAGAAAAATCATTCACAACCACCATTTTTTTTGTTGGAAACTACAAGAATTTAAGAATTTTAACTACAAGAAACTACATCGACTATTAATTACAACAAGTTCAATAATAATAATACGTACATAAAGATTTTGAATGAATAACACCACTGGAGGCTCGTGCACACGAAACAGGTGAAGTGCCCGTATCTTTTACTGTACAGCACTTCACCTGTTTCGTGGGCACGAGCCGAAAGTGTTGGCAAACACTCTTATTTGAGCATTGTAATGGAGCAATAATTCATTATCACTATCAGTCTGTACATAATTTTTAATTTTTTAATGCCAGGTACGAAATACAGCACCAAACCAGTATAGTAAGTTACATATAAGCTATAGCAAGTATAAAATCACATACCTAACGAATTGGGTAAGTATATGGGACAACCCGATAAAAATCGGTACAAAAGATAACACCGATAAACAGGTGGACAAAGCGGAAGAATTCAGATAAACAATCGTAAGTGAGAGAGAGAGAAACTATTGGTACGTTATTAGCTATTACTATAGCTGACACAAACTAAACTGACGGTTTAAAAATAGATATTATTACTGATCAGCTCTGTCAGGACAGTCGGCGAGCGGTCTGTGAGAGCCTATCGAGTCGAGAACATCCTCAGCAAACAGTTCCACTCTCGCAGACCGCTTTCAGACTGTTCTAACAGAGCCGAGATTGAATAACAGTCATTCGCCAACCGTCAGTTTCGTTGGAATATAGGTATAGTCTGTCCAAGCAAAGAAGACCCTCTGGCAAGATGTGAAAATGACTCCAGCTTGGTCAATTTGGGTTTAAAAATTATCAATTTGATCTCAAATTGTAGGGAAGAATTTGTTCTACTGTTAACATCACATTTATAAGTCTTGAACAAATATTGTTTGAGCTGGAGTCATTTTCCCATCTAGCCAGAGGGTCTTCTTTGCTTGGACAGACTATACACTCTAACTTTTCGAGAGGAACTACTCCTGCTGGCTTCCGGTGTGTGTGTGTGTGTGTGTGTTTGTGCATGCTCGCGTAACAGTGTGTGCGGCACAAAAATGCAGTCGGTGTGAATGCCTGCATTTGTGTGTGTGCTTTTCATTTGGGGCGCGGGGATCGGAAATGAATCTATTATGATGATTTTTTCTGTCGGCTGATGAAAAGTAACAAACACCAAGTTCACATATTACACTGATCGCACTGTTCGGTAGTGATTGTGAATAATTTCGGTGGAAAATTCTAGTTTTGTGGAAGATTTTCGAGGTTTTTCTAGTGATTTCATCGAAATTTTGTAGTGATTTTACGGGTTTCTTACATATTATGGACAATCCCAATTGGTGTTAATTAGAATACCGTAAATTAGCGTCCTTTTTACATAAAACACGATAATATTAACCATCTAGTATCTAGTTTCATTAAAATTCTAGAGTTTTTCTCAAAATTTTGTGGTGATTTTACGATTTTACGGGTCTCTAACATATATTATGGGCAATCACAATTAGTGGTAATTGGAGTAATATTGGAGTTAGTGTTCTCTTTTAATAAAACACGACAAAAACCATCTAGTTTCATTGAAATATTTCGAGTTTTTTTTTAGTGTGTTTCGTAATATTGTAGCGATTTTGGAGGGTTCAAACGACGCATTTTTGGAAAAATGTTTGATACAGAGACTTGAGTAAGTATATTTTGGTATTACCGTATTTTAATAGTAAAAATATTTTTGTAGTATGTAATTTTTCTATTGCTTCGATGCAATACATGATTCCGGTCACAAACAATGCTGTGTGAGTGTGACACAGTATTTATTATAGATTCTTGTTCGTAATTTTTTTTCATAATATAAGATTTACGATAAGTTAAATGGAAAGAAAAATTTGGATAACTAAGTTACCACAATATAACTAAAATCTATGTACAATATTAGAAGGCACGCATGTTATTTGTTGGCAGAACTTCTCCGTGATTTCTTAGATTAATTCATTCATATACTAGTAGTTCTGTGAACAGTAGACCTCACGTAGTCACCCATGAATGTGGCATTACTCGTGAAGGGAATACTGTTAAGTTTCATTAATTGCATGCATTTAATAATAAACTCGAAAGCTGGTTTATCATGAATAATTCTATAGTGTGAGTTCTCCTATGTTCAGAAGTATAAATGTATATAGTAATATTTTAGTATGGAGGTAATTCCTTTTCCTTTCATATTATCCTCAAAATGCAATATTTCAAGAAACCTTACATATACATCAACGCGCAATTTCAAGAGGAACATTCCTGTCAAATATCATCAGAATCTATTGCCGCGTTTTGTCGTAAATGGGGAACAAACATACATACATACATACATACATACAAACAAACAAACATATTAAAATAAACATACATACAAACATATATGCAAATTCGTCGTCTTGAATTTAGACCTCACTCACGTTCGGTCAATCATTGACATTGAGTATAGAAGTCATTTTTAAGATCGCATATTCTCAGAAGATTTATTTAAATCAGCTGCTATTCTTTTGTAGTATTGTCTGTCCAAGCAAAGAAGACCCTCCGGCAACATGGGAAAATGACTCCAGCTTGGTCAAAATTTGTTCAACAATAATTATAAATGTGGTCTTACAAATGTGAATTATAAAAGTAGAGCAAATTGTTTCCTACAATTTGAGATCAAATTGATAATTTTTCAACCAATATTGGCCGAGCTTGAGTCATTCTCCCATCTATACAGAGGGTTTTCTTTGCTTGAACAGACTATACCAAGATAATAAGATTACAGATTTCAATCCAATTAATTTGCCAAATACTACTATAGAATTGACTTGACAAGTAACAAGTCGTGTACACGAATATAGCCTACACTTAACCGCTGGTTAACACATGGATTGTGAATACCTCTTTTATTAGGTCAAACATTTTTTTTCTAGAAACAATTGTATCAATTCTCACCTTAATCACATAATTATACTAATCAGAATAAGAATTAATAGTCATTATAATAAGAATTGAAAGTTGAATAATAATTTATCAGCGTAATTCGGTAGTCGTAGTCGACTATAACAAAGCAGGATATTGAGATGAGAAAATCAATTTAAATCATTGAAAATACAAGAGAATAACATTATCGAAAAATATTTCAAGTTTTTCTTAGTAAATTGATGTGTAATTAAACTCATTTCCATGTATTTGAACATTTTAAATGATTTTTTTAAGAAATCGTAACAGCGCTGAGAGTTGCGTATCATCCACAACTTACAAGCGGCTGGAAGGCCGGCGGAATAGCATTGGGAAGATAGGGGCGTTGCGGAGAGAGCTGCTCACGTAATACAGCGCCAGTTCAAGCGTATCATTCACTCAGACCCGCTTGGAAATCTTCTCGATTTAACATGCGTTCAAATGGGGCCTACGATCTGACCAGTCGAAGCTTGGCCGGGCGGAATAACATGGGGAAGATAGGACGCTCAACTGCAGTTACGCAAAGAGCTGCTCCCTTGATACGGAACGATACTGCTTGCTTGAGTCTGTTGCTTTTTAAGTTTACGAAGCCAAAATATAATTGAAATTAGAAGCGGTTCTACTACGATACTAGGTTTATAATTTTAAAGAAAATCAGCGCTTTATGAACGATCTATTTTATCTTTAGCTTACTGCTTACTGCTTACTGCTATCTTTATCTATAAAAGCGAAATGGCACTGACTGATTCATTCATTCATTCATCACCAGAACTAAAAATCCACTGAACCGAATGCGTTCAAATTTGGCAGGCATGTTCAGTTGGACGTTTAAACGCGCGCTAAGAACGGATTTTAAAAACTTTTCAAGGATACGCCAAATATTTTAGTTTTTCGGCCTTTTCCTCATTTTTTCGAGATCCAATCGGTAGAAAATGTTGATATTTGGTGGGCAGGTTCAGATAAGGTTTAGAAATTTTGTGTTAAAATATTTTTGCAATCCGTTCAAGATTACGCCAGTAATCAGGTTTTCGAAATTGTAGATGTGTTGCGGGTTGCATATCTTCCGCTTTGATTCGACCAATCCTTATTTCTAGAACAAATTGGCATAAAATGTTGAAATTAGGTAAACAGATCCATATTAGGGGTAGAAATGCTGTGCTCAATAAATTTCTAATCTCTTCTGAACGGAGTTTGCAAGCGAGCGAAGCGAGCCTGTTCGTCTTAGCTGACACTGACAGAGGTTTTGCAAGCGAGCGAAGCGAACCTGTTTGACTCACTTACACTGCCTATACTGTCGGGGGTCCAGGGGGCGGAGCCTTCTGGCTAGGCGGAGAAGGCGAGCGAAGCGAGCCTGCCGGCTAGTAGATTAATATATTCATGATTTGAAATGTTCATTGTGAAATATTTATTTGAATGGCAAGTTTGATGAAACGGTATAGAGCAATAAATCAAAATTTCTACAGTTTATATGAATTCATGGGTAAAATATAATATCTAACAATATTCTTGAACAATAACCGTAAATGTATCTTCCATAACAGATCATGGTAGAATAGAATATGGGAGATTTATTTTGTATTGCTATCAGAAAAATAATCACGGGTTTTACTCTAATTTATTAGAGTTTTTCTTATCTACATGATAAATTCTATTCTACTTTATGGAGTCTGTTCAGCACACATAAACTAGCAACATAGATCACGGACGCGTTTCGAGGTTTCTTGTCTTCAGCATACCTTGATGAGCAACTCATGAGACATAGGCTAGTATTGTCAAAGGTTATACATTTTGTCTCAAAACTGTAAAGCAGAATGTTCCGAACAGTTTGAGAATACACATATGATTTATTGAACCAATATTGACCGAACTTGAGTCATTCTCCCATCTTGCCAGAATGTCTTCTTTGCTTGAACAGACTGTACCCCCTCCACTAATTTTATTATATATTTTTCTTCAATAGATCTACCCAACCATGGGTTGTGCCAGTAGCCTAAGGAGGAACAGTAATGTTGGTGACGATTATTACGATGGAGAAAATCGCCGATTCAGCATTTTGCGGCGTAAAAGTAGCAGGGGAAAACAGCTGACCGGCCCCCTCCACCTACCCACCACCAAGGTGACCTTCACCAGGGATCAGCTGGCCTGTCTCAATCATTATTTCAACGAGCAGCTTGATAATCGCGACAGTGAGTATAAGAAAAAGAAATTAGTAGTTTTATTAATATTTTGTAAAATTATTACTAAAATAAACATTAATTTGAATTTCACTAGTGATCAGCTGGCTTGACTCAATCTTGTCTCACCCAGCTTCAATGATCAGTAATTTTTCTGAGGGTGATGTCCAACTGAGCTCTTGGGCCTGTGCGTGAGTGATGAGAGGGATGATGATTAGAAATGATGGACGACTACTCTTTAGGTAGTCGGGACCGACGGCTTATTGTCTGCTCCAAAAGACCGTTTCTATGTGATTGTGCTGTGATCGAAGAATTGTTTTCCAGTCATGATTCGAAAGTTCAAGGGTTATTCCATGGTTATCAAACTCCTCGTTATCAGACCGGCACGTTACCACTTACTCCAACGAGCCACCGAACTTCATTTGTACTAATAAAACAAATAAATTGAAGTAAAATCTTCAATTATTATTATTCTGTTCTGATTCTGATAGCAATAACTGTTCTACCCAAACACGCCTATTGAGAGAGATGATAATTTAATGATTAGGGTGACTCGTTTGGGTAGCTGATAACCAGAGGATCCGAGATCGGTTCTTGACCGAAGAACACATTTTGACTTGAGCGTCATCATAGATACAGATACGCCCACTCCGTCTCTCGGAGGAGACGTGAAGCCGTCGGTCCCGACTGTCTAGAAAGCAGTCGCCTCATCTATAGTCTGTCCAAGTAAAGAAGACTCTCTGGCAAGATGAGAAAATGACTTCAGCGTGGTCAATATTGGTTCAAAAATTATCAATTTGATCTCAAATTGTAGGAAACATTCTGATCTACAACTTGAAAACAAATCAATATTTTTTGAACCAGTATTGACCGAGGAGTCATTTTCTCATCTTGCCAGAGGGTCTTCTTTGCTTGAACAGACTATAGCATCATGAAGTGGCCTGACCAGGAAAGTCCTTCAATGAATATAAAGAACTAGCAACTAGGCTAATAGAACTTTTAATTTCTAGTTTTTACAGCAAATTTTGTAGTTTTAGTTTACAGTTTTAACAGCGAATTTTATAGTTCCTGTTTATGTATTATAAATCATGCATATATTTTTAGAAAGGTTTTTAATAACTTGAACTGAACCAGATACAGAATAAGAATGAGTTGTTTGTAAGCCAACTTGGTAAAGAATCAAATAACATAATGTTGTTATACTGCAGTTCCAATTTCAATCTTTTACAGCAAATTTTCTGGTTTTAATTTCTTGTTTTTCATTGCTATTTCATCAGAACTCTAAATTTAATTTATAGTTTCTATTCATTTTTTTACAGACGATGTGGATATATCAAGAGACTCGAGTGATGAACTACATTCACTGGTTGAGAGACTTATTCAGCGTCTCATCTGTACGGTGGGTACTCTGGATCCGAGATTTGCCTCCATGCTACTTATCAATGCCAATCCATTATCTCACTACTCTAAGCAACAACGGGTGAGTTTGTATCTATTATATAGTCTGTCCAAGCAAAGAAGACCCTCTGGCAAGATGGGAGAATGACTCAAGCTCGATCAATATTGGTTCAAAAAATTTGATCTCAAATCGATCGATAGGAAACAATTGGATCTACAATCAAGACCCCATTTATAATCCTTGAACAAATATTGACCAAGCTGGAGTCATTTTCCCATCTTGTCAGAGGCTCTTCTTTGCTTGTACAGACTACAATCTATTCTCTTGAAAAAGTCGTTATCAATGTTGTATAATCGTCTCATAACTCTAGAATTGACATTATTATCAGTGTGTTCTATTTAATTATCCTCGGTATGTTTTATTGAATTATTTTCAGTATGTTTTAATAAATTATTCTGTTGTTCAGTCGTCTACCAGCAACCTCCGCCTGTCCTATTTGGTCAGATTGGATCAGCTGTCTTTCCCGCCAACTTTCGAGGAAGAAGAAGGAGAAGAAGATGAATGCAATGCAGAAATGGAGGGAAGAGGATACGACCAAGAGGCAGAGGAACAGTATGTAGTCTATAGTCTGTCCAAGCAAAGAAGACCCTCTGGCAAGATGGGGGAATGACTCAGCTCGGTCAATGTGGGTTCAATTTTTTTTAATTTGATCTCAAATATTAGGAAACAATTTGTTCTACTATTAAGACCACATTTATAATTCTTGAACAAATATTGACCAAGCTGGAGCCATTTTCCCATCTTGCCAGAGGGTCTTCTTTGCTTGGACAGACTTTAGCAGTATGTGGCAGAAGTAATATTACCCTAAAATATTTAGATCTACGCATGCTTAGTTACACTCTCGCTTCAATTGACCATTTTTTGGAAATGTCTTCTCTCCTCGATTGCTCGATTATACTATATTGGTGGCCGGTTAGGGGTGGTTGCTTAGTGTACGTGAAGTTAAGTCACGAACAATGTGGACCTCTATTGGAAGGGTGACCACTTTCTGACAAAACACTTTTTGGCAAGATGGAACCTATCCGGAAAGGTCTCCCCACCATTAAAAGTCGCACGTAAGTTGAAATATCATTTTTTGAAGCTGTTTTCCTGTATTTTATTTGCAATCTAATAAAATATTATATTTTTTCTTCAGGGGAGCTGAAGGACGACCAGTGTGTGTGGTATGTGAGGGAGGAATCGGCGAAGGGAGTAATGGACCACAAGGATTTGCCAAAATTCGTTTGCAAGGAGACGGGTGTCATAGGTGGGCTGAGTTCGTAAATAACAGTGGATACCTGAGGAGGTAAACTAGCACTTATTCATTATTTTTTTCAAAATTTTGAAGCCCACTGCTCCTTTGCTGCTCTGTGAATGGACTGAGCTATAAAAACCACTATGGCGGCTCGTGCCCACGGAATAGGTGAAGTGCCCGTATCTTTTACTGTACAGCACTTCACCCGTTTTGCGGGCACGAGCCGCCAGTGGACTGTACTCTCACAGTGTGGCCATTGGTGTGAAACGTTTCATAACAGTATGCTGAAATTGAAAAATTTCCCGTATTTGTCAAACTTTCAAATTCTGATGAGATTCAATAGTAATATTTGCTGATTTTTCGAACGCTTTCCAGGAGGAACGATACTGAAAATCAAGCCTCTGAAATAAAAAATTGTCCCTTCACTTCTAGTGTTACTTTGAATTATTCATCTCGATATAAAATATCACTGGCAAAGCATTATAGGCGAATTTTAGGTTGGAAATGAATCATTTTACCATTGGAGATTAACGTACGTGTCTTTTCAATGTAAATCTTATGAAACTTGGCAGTAGTATGGGGGACTTGACGAGAGCTGACCAATCAAAAGTTACTCAATCAATTTCCACACTATGATTGTACAGGGTCTATAGTCTGAGGACTACAGTGCAGTTGAAGGTGGTTTTCCTATACACGACGCAGTCGAACAGCTGTAGTTAATCTCAGCTTTTGAATTGTCTCGAGCTTAAACAACAAGAGAATGGCTACAGCTCTCGGCCGACCGTCGTGTCGTGTGAAGGAAACTCCATCTTTAGCTCTTGATCATTTGATCTCACGCTTTTAATTAAGTATCAATAATGATTGAAATTTCAAAGCAAATCATCTCTATTCATTGTTGCTATCTTTACTTTCTACAGAGACAAAATCCAGGAACGCTTTGTAGAGCTGCTAGCCCAGGCTGTTGCCAAGGGCACTCATAAACTGTGCTCCGCCCCGTGTGACGTGGACGAGACCCTTGTGCCCGGGGCGCCTGGCAAGGTGATGCCCCACGCCTTGGCAGCCCAACAAGTACTCGCTACACCCGCCAGCCAACGCTGTTACTATGGACCGGGTGAGATATGCTTCAATTTTCACCAATTGGTACACTCCTGCTATAGAGTATAGTCTGTCCAAGCAAAGAAGACTCTCTGGCAAGATGAAAAAATGACTCCAGCTCGGTCAATATTGGTTCGAAAGTTATTAATTTGGTCTCAAGTTGTAGCAAATATTCTGTTCTACAATTTAAGACCAAATCAATATTTTTTGAATCAATATTTACCGAGCTGCAGTCATTTTCTCATCTTGCCAAAATGTCTTCTTTGCTTGGACAGACTATAACCAATCAAGATAGTGTGTCACTGTGTAGAGTAGACAGTGTCTGTGTTATAGTCTGTCCAAGCAAAGAAGACATTCTTGAAAGACGGGAAAATGACTGCAGATCGGTCAATATTAATTTAAAAAATCAATCAATTTAATTTCAAACTGTAGAAAACATTCTGATCTACAATTTTAGACCAAATTGATAATGTTTTAATCAATATTGAACGAGCTGCATTCATTTTCCCATCTTGCCAGAATATCTTCTTTGCTTGGACGAACTATAATTCTATCTTAAATAGTGATTTATCCAGAGTATACAGTGTTCTGTAATCTGTTCTATCAGTTTATTTTTATTAAATTCGTCAATATTTTAACAATTTTCAGTTAATTTTATCAATTTTTAGTTAATTTTCAGTTAATTTTATAAATTTTAAACTCATTTCATCTTTTTTCTTTAGCCTCCAACCACCGCAACCACTTCCCCGACCCGCGTGACTTCCGAATCGCAATTGTTGACGGCGGGGGCGGTGCCGCTGTGCGAATGCGCGTAGCTCTGCTCGGCCACAATCAGCTGTTCAACAGTTGTTCCAACTCAACAGGTGATCGACATGTCAGTGTCACCCTGACGCTGGGCGTTGAGGCTCAAGGTCAGTGATAAGAGGACAATAAATTCATGATGAATAAAAAAATTGAAAAGGGTACAGTGATTCTTATTTGAAATGAAAAACGGTGATAAGTAGGTTTAACATGAAGGAAACATTGACAATTCATGATCATAGGGCAGCGTAAATTAGCTGGAGACTCGACTCTAGCACTTTCTAATGTGTTTTATATGAACTACTCCTTGTCCTTCATTCCATGTTTACATTACAGAGCTACTGAAAATTGTAAAAATAATTATAAAATAAAAAATTATCTAGGGATAGCAAAATGACAACCCTAATATTGATAACATCAGCTGTTGGAGCGCACAAGATGCAGGCGAAACTGTCCAATTTTTGGCATCAGCTGGCAAGATGAGAAAATGACTCCAGCTCGGTCAATATTTGTTCAAAAATTATTGATTTGGTCTCAATCGTAGGAAACATTCTGATCTACAATTTGAGACCAAATCAATATTTTTTCGAACGAATATTGATCAAGATGGAGTCATTCTACCATCTTGCCAGAGGGTCTTCTTTGCTTGGATCTACTAAGATGTAGCTGCCCCAGGCACAAAGTTGGTGCATAATGAGTATAAATTAGGGTAGTTTTTCCTCGTTGGGTGAAATTTAGTACCGTATACTATTATAATTTATGATGTATTTGTAATATAAATATTTTGTTTACAAGGATGGCCTCGGTCAGCTGATTTTCCCCTTCCAAGAACTTCTATCACGCACTGCGATGCACTGTTATACCAGAGGGCTGCCACCACAGTAAGTAAATTCAATTATTGAAATGAAATGAATATTTCATGTACGTATTGAGAACTCGACAGAGTCTACTTAAGCATTTGAAGAAGATGGACGATAGGCTCGCTCTAGCAAGTTTTGTTGTTGTAGCAGGGGGTTATCAAATTCTTAAAAGTAGGCGGCAAAAACATTTCTTGCCGTTTCCATTTCCCAGGATATAATGTTGTGAGAACGAGTTGCAAAACACATTGGTCTCCAACATGTTGCCCGGCGCAACGAGTTTTGAATCATTTTTAGATCGTTTCCATTCGTACAATTTCATGCAACACTGTTGCTTAACACTGCATGTTGCAAAACATTTTTGTGCTAATGGAAACGGGGCTTTAGAATCAACTAAAGTCTTCCTGTATACTAGAATTAAATATGTGTGGTGATGTGTTTCTGTAGATGTTAATTAGCATACTGTGTAGAGGATTGGAGTGACTATATTTAATTTTATTTATTCAGTATTGATAAGCTATTATTATATTTTATCATGTCTTCTTTATCCACACAAGTTTTATGTACTTTGGTTGTTTTTTGTATAAAGAAATAAAGATTATTATTGAGATTATTACTATGGGTAGCTCTCCACCAAGAAAGCCATATGCGTATTTTTTATAAATATCTAAAGAAAGCAAAAACCGGACGTCCAAAACTGTGTCCGTGTCATAAAACAGGACTAATAAGCATTTCCCCCTCAATTCCATTGTTTTTATTATAATTTCTGCTGGTAATTTGTTTGAATACTGATTTGGAAATTTTTTTTTCTTTTTAAATTTGCTGATGTGCCACTTTCGCAGGGTTTCTACCTGGTGCCGTGTGCCCCGCACCCCTCCACACCCTGTGACGATCGCAGTGCAACGTGGCAGATGCGCTTTCCTGCCGCTCAACAATTGCTACTTAGTACACATCCCAAGTCACAGTCTACAGGTAATTGAATAGAATTATTTTCCATCCAAGTGAATTTTGAGACAATTTTTTTGATCATTTAATCCCGGTTAATTTATATTCAAGATTTCTCTCCCCTGTTATAAACTATTATTTGTATTACGACCCATTAATACTATTTTACTCGGCACATATCTCAAGTTACAGTCTACAGGTAATTAAATGAAACTATTTATAATTTAATCCAGGTAAAAATCAATTAAAGAATTATTTAAGAATTATTCTCGTATATCCATTATGAACTTCTATCTCTTTTCTTCCTCATTTGTAAATTGATACCGTATTTAATATTATAAATTCTTGTCATCTCTAGTTATAAGCTATTATTATTTCCTAAAACCGTACGTATCTTAAGATTTGTAGCCCAATATATGATTTTAACACAGCTAATCTGCTCATGGTGAAGCACGCAGCAAAACAGCTAATAGTCTATGTGGGGTCCAATATTCATCTTAAAATTGTAATTCAGTTGAATAATTTGTATGGTACATGATATGTGTGATGTGTATCATACATGAATGAATAAATTAAAATTGAAAAGTGAAAACGAATATTATATCACCCATTGATACTATTCTACTTTTCAAGTTTTTTAACCCAAGTTACAGTCTACAGGTATTAAAGAGTGGGTCATTTGATGAAGAGCAGAATGTAGACTATTAGAACAATGTAATTTTAATGAAATCTATAATTTGACTATTCAATAATTAGTAATATTTTGTATATTGAAGAAAATAAATGAATAATTTTCAGGCGCCCGTACACTAGCGACCCTATCGGCAATTGTTGGCGAAATGCACCGCAGCACAGTCGGAGGTTGTCGTACTGCCTCCCAACATCTATTGGCAACTTTGGTGTGGTTCGCTCTGGAGCAGGAAGCCACTACTCCGCTGCAGGCTATGCGCGTTTGGCATAGGTCGCAGTTGTCCAGACATGTGCTGGTAAGACGGTTTTTATTTAAATTTAATTAAGTATTTGTACAAGGAGTTTAATTAATTTCATTTTATTTGAAGAAGAAGACGAAGAAAAAGAGAGGAGAGAAAATAAGAAGAAGAAGAAGAAGAATAAGAAGAAAAAGAAGAAAGAAGAGAAGAAAGAAGAAGAAGAAGAAGAAGAGAAGAAAGAGAAGAAGAAGAAGAGGAAGAAAAAGAAGAAGAAGAAAAGAAGAAGAAGAGAAGAAGAAGAAAGAAAAGATGAAGAAGAAGAAGAAGAAGAAGAGGAGGAAGTAAGAAGAAGGAGAAGGAGAAAAGAAGGAAGAAGAAGAAGAAGAAGAAGAAGAAGAAGAAGAAGAAGAAGAAGAAGAAAAGAAGGAGAAGAAGAAGAAGAAAAGATAAGAGGAAGAAGAAGAAGAAAAGAAAAAGAGAAGAAGAAAGAAGAAGAAGAAAAGGAGAAGAAGAAAGAGAAGAAGAAAAAGAGGAGAAGGAAAAGAAAAGAAGAAGAAGAAGAAAAAGATGAAGAAAAAGAAAAAGAAGAAAAGAGAAGAAGAAGGAGAAGAAGAAAAAGGAGGAGAAGAAAAGTAGAAAAGAAGAAGAAGAAAAAAAGTTGATCAGATGAAAATGCACATTTTGATATGCTGCATTGATGGTTGACGTTACCCATGTTATTCTTATGGGTTTACTTTACTCCCTAGGGAAAAATGATCAACTTTCTCTCCCTAGGGAGAAAACGTGAAGCTCTATTATTCGATTCCGGGGAGTGAAATGCGACTTCAGATAGATCAGGTGGAGGAAAATAATATTTATGGATATTGAAAACAATACGAAAGTAAACGGCGAAGATATAAACAATTTAAATAGGAACACATTTTATATGCAGCAAGGTGATGCTCTTCAAGTAGAATTATTGTATGAATTTTAAGAAAAAATAAATAATTGGAAGAATCAAATCTAATATTTTCCAGAAAATTGGATCATTGAACAAGAATTCAAGATTTTCTGAGTAAATTCTATGAGTTTCAAAAAAATTTCATGTATTGAAATATTTTTGGTGAATAGTGATGCTCTTTATGTAAAACTCTTTATGTAAAATTATTCGGTGAATAATAAAAATAAATAAATTAAAACAAATAGTAATCAAGAAAATGAATTCATTAAACGAGAGTTAAAGATTTTCCGAGTAATTTGATGTGTTATTGAACAAATTTCAATGTGTTTGAATATTTTTAATGATATTTTAAAGAAATCGTTACAGCGCTACGAGTTGCGTATCATCCACAACTCAACAAGCGGCTGGAAAGCCGGCGGAATAGCATTGGGAAGATAGGAGCGTTGCGGAGAGAGCTGCTCCACATGATACAGCGCCAGTTCAAGCGTATCATTCACTCAGACCCGCTTGGAAATCTACTCGATTTAGCATGGGTTTAAATGGAGCCAGCAATCTGAACTGCCGAAGCTTGGCTGGGCGAAATAACATGGGAAGGATAGGACGCTCAACCGCGGTTATGCAGAGAGCTGCTCGCTTGATACGGAACGAACAGTTCTGTTGCTTTCTATGCTTACGAAGCGTCAAAATATCATTAAAATTACAAGCTATTCAAATACGATACTCTGTTTATAATTTTAAATAAAACAGAGCTTTGTGGATGAGCTATTTGTTCTTCCACTTGGATATATAGTTATATAACTTGTATTACTATAATTGATATACTTTTACCACTTCATCTTAAACACAAAATAGAAGAAGATGAAGAAGAAGATGCCTCCACTCTAGATTTCTTTGGAGGAGCAAGAGGTATAGTCAGGTCGAGGAGAGAAGACATTCTGGCTAGATGGGAAAAAGACTCAAGCTCGGTCAATATTGGTTCAAAAATGATAAATTTGGTCTCAGATTGTAGATGAGAATAATTGCTACAATTTGAGACCAAGATTATAATTGTTGAACTAATATCCATATTTTAATTGCAATCATTTTTCAGAAATGTCTAGATCAGCTGATAGGCGCGTTGCAAACTCAGCGTCAGCGGTGCTACTTCTTTCCCTGGCTGAATGTAGTTCTGAATCCGGCCGCTTTCGACGCCAGCGCCACTGTACAACATTTCACTGAAGAGGATTTCATACACGATGCTCAGCTGTTGCACACTTATGTAACTAGGTGAGTTAATTATTCATTTTCATAAAAATTTCAAGAAAATTGTTTTGTTTTAGTGTTTTCTGCGGGTGAAGCCCACATAAGCTTAAAGGCTTGTGTGTGGGTAATGAGAGGGATATGATGATGGAAAAGTAGTAGTTTTTTTAGGTAGTCGTGACCGACGGCTTATCGTCTCCTCCGTTGGACAGAGTGACCGTATTTATGTGATTGTGCTGTGGTCAACTCGTAACTGACAATTTCTTCCAAGTTTAAGGAATCACTATAAGATATATCTGACGCATACAAGTAAGACGGTTTCGTCAAATAAATCACCCTCAAATAAAAAAAAACGCATTCAATTATTTTTCAAATTTTAGACTACACTCAGTATCCCAATCACCAGCGGCGGTGTTGCGCTGTGGCGATGGTGAGGAGGGGGAGGGGGAAGGCGAGAATCAGGTGACTTCCGAACTACGCCGCCGATGGACTCGGCTGCTGGCCGATATGACTCCGGCTGCCACGGCGAGCGAGCGAGCCTACTCGCCGAGGCAGCTCGCCTATGTGGGCCAGCTCATCAGAGGCATGCTGAGGGTTAAGACGCTTACTTTGATGCAGGTAAGGAGAAGTTTCGAGATTGTATAGCCTGTCCAAGCAAAGAAGACCCTCTGGCAAGATGGAAGAATGACTCAAGTTCGGTCAATATTGGTTCAAAAATTATTAATTTGATCCCAAATTGTAGGGAACAATTTGATCTACTATTAAGACCAAATTTATAATTCTTGGTCAAATATTGAGTGAGCTGGAGTCATTTTCCCATCTTGCCAGAGGGCCTTCTTTGCTTGGACAGACTATACAGAGTCCAATATTGAAAGTGGATAATCTATACATTGAATTCATAGGCTAGGCTAATGGATACGTTCAAAAGTACCTATTTGAAAGAATCAAAACATAATGAAAGTCAATTTTAAAGAGTATTTCACAAACTTTATTAACTTCATTTTCTGGAAATCAAAAGAGGGCTTATAGTAGCATGTATGTCAATGACTCAACAGCCCATGAAGGGCTTGGTCTTGCCAGTTTCATGTTCACTGCACTATACAGCAGAGGTGAATAATCATCAACCAGGATAGAGGTAACGTGTGGTTAGCCCGTTGATCCTCTCAACCGTAAGTCAGTTTCCATAACCAAGTGACGGCGCAGAACACCTTCCAATAACATCCAGTTGACGGTTATTATTGTGGATGGTGCCAACATAAGCATTTTAGCTTGTGCGTGGGTAATGGATAATGAGAGGGAAGGTTAGTGTGTATAATACAACTATTACTATTCCTCCAGATACAAGAAACAACTAATATAATGGAGTGATTTAGTTTGCATAAAAATAATTAAAAATTAAATTTCAATTTTTTGTGCAGACTCAGCACATGCCTAGCTGGCAGGCTGACCACCCTTCGCAGCAGTCTGGCTCTGAAGACATTGTCTACCTTCTGGCGGCCATCTTGGAACAGGCCAGTGCTACCAACCCCAACACTAGCAAACGCCGGAAAGTGAGTACCAGTTGTACCAACCGTAGTAGGAACAGGGCGGACACCAGTGCTGCCAACTACCAATCAGCTGTTCACCAGCTGCTGCAACAGGTCAGGGACAACCAGTGCCAACCTTACAACGATGACGGGTTACTGGTAAGGTGAGTTACTTAGTTGAATTTTTTAAGTTAAAAAATTTAAGCCATGATACTGCTAATACCTGTATGCTCAGTACTCATATAGCAGTACAAGTTTAACTATAATGATTTAATTTGAAAAATTAGTGGCTAGAACAAATGAAACACATTATAATAATAATAAATGCAATTATACGTCCTGGATTAATTGTCTATACTTGGTTTTAATGGGAATGGTGACTGTAAGCAAGCCAATAACTATTGATCTCTAAGCAATAGTCTGTCCAAGCAAAGAAGACCCTCTGGCATGATGGGAAAATAACTCCAGCTTCGTCAATATTTTTTCAAGGAATATAAATGTGGTCTTAATAGTAGATTAGATTGTTTCCTACAATTTGAGATCAAATTGATAATTTTTGAACCAAAATTGACCGAGCTTGAGTCATTTTCCGATCTTGCCAGAGGTTCTTCTTTGCTTGTACATACTATACATATTGGAACAATATTATGTCTTAGTTGGTGCTTTTTGACTGAACATAAGTGAGGTGTAGATTCAAGACTACAATTTTGCATTTTTATGTATCCTATGTATGTTTGTTCCACATTTATGACAAAATGCGGCAATACATTCTGATGAAATTTGACACAAAAGTTCCTCTTGATATTATGGTATCAAACAAAAAAGTGACAGATTTTATAAATATAGTATTTAAAGCAGTGAATCCATTGCTAGATGTAACTTATTGCAGAATTCTCTGTGATGATCTATTGTTCTATTATAAAGTTTTGGTTTTTTCCTTTTATGATATTTATCAACATTTTTCAATTTTCCTCCTCCACCTCAATCTGATCTCAATCATTTTCCACCTGGTCTTCTTTTCATCTCTTCATATCCATCTTATTAACCTCTTTTTTCTCCTGCTGTATTTCAAGTATTTCTCATCTATAACCTAATGTTGAATTTAAATCTGTTATTTTAAATGACTGAAAGAACTATAACCATGGTTTTCCATCTAGGGAAAATCAGTTTATATGCTAGCGAAGTGGAACTACCCTTGGGTCTCCCCACTACTGAACGCCATACGCTAAATAAATAACAGAGTTTCTGTTGCAATTTGTTACAGAGAAGTGCTACGCTGGCTCTACCTAGCGGTCGCTTTCGACCCTAAACACATCGGTGTCGTGCTGCGTCCATTTTTGAGCGACCTGTTCACAGTTTCACTGGAGAACTGTTGGCAGCAGTCGACCAGCTGTGACCTGTGGCAGCAAAACACGGACCAGGCGCAGGAGAGCCACGCGCTGGGCAGGTTCTGTGCACTGGTCAACAATGCCGGACTGAAGCCGAGGGATGGCATTGTCGATGCCCTGGGCAAGGGTTAGAGTTTGTTTATCCGAAGTCTGTCCAAGCAAAGAAGACCCCCTGGCAAGATGGGATAATGACTCAAGCTCGGTCAATGTTGGTTCAAAAATAATTATAAATTTGATCCCAAATCGTAGGAAGCAATTTGATCTACAATTAAGACCACATTTATAATTCTTGAACAAATATTGACCAAGCTAGAATAATTTTTCCATCTTGTTGGAGGGTCTTCTTTGCTTGGATAGACTATATCTAGATAGATATAGTAATAAATAGATATGCAGATGCTTATCTATTTATTTATTCATTCATTCATTTGATAGCACTTGCTATCGTGAGGAGCTTTCTTCTAATTCAATTCTGTTCTCTATGTAATTCAAGAAGAAAATCAATCAATTTCAATTTAATTTATTTACTTTTTCCCAAGGGTGATGCCCACAAAAGCTTTTAGGTTGTGAGTCGGTAATGAGAGGTACCGATGATGAGAGATTATTTAACTTGCTACCAGCTGGTGGGCCTAGGCTCTTCATGGGCTGTTGAGCCATTGAGAAACAAACAAAAAATATATTTTTAAAAGTAACCAATATTCATTTGTCTAGTAGTCGTGTGAAGGTATTTTGGTAGTTATCCATATCAAATGAAAGGCTTTCAATATTAAATCTGAGCTTTTTATTCTATCAATTTTTTTTCAATAATTACTTTTATTTGTGTAGGTTGGAATTGGGCAGCCGCCCTTGTAGAAACGGCAAGCCGTGTTGATGGAGTCGAGTTGATATTTACGCCGCGAGAGCGCAGTACTGTTCGTCACAGGGTGACCGTTCTCAACTACAATAAGGTCGGTTTCACTCGTAGCCTGGGCAGGGGAGGCGATTGCAGGGGTGCTAGCCTTTTGTCTACGGTCACTCTGCCGAGGAGAACGGTTAATAGACGAGAGGAAGTGTCGGTGTATGGTGAGTGTGAGGGGTTTGGAGGTCACCTAGACACTAGAAGATTTTTAGATATGAATGTAACTTACATTAAGAGTGGGCAGCAGAAGTAGGATATTTTCCAAACAGCTGACCCATGTCCCATGAGAACTATATAATTCTTATTCTTATCAATCTCTTAGAGTAAATACAGCCGTTATTTATGGACAGCTATTTTTCATTTTAGTACATTTCATTCGAAAAAATGCACTATTGGTCTTGCCCTGACAATCAAAAATGTATGATGTGATAATTTTTTTACACGTTTCCGAGCCCCTAGAACACAAATCTGATGTCCGTTCAAATTCATATATCTCTATTTATATATAGCACACCACAGAGTCACTTTAAAATAATTGCAATAATATATACAGATGACACTTACACTTAGAATAAGAAAAACATTTAGAAATCAGACTTAACTCACAGTTTGAGCCAGGGATATTTCTTCTGCTTAGGCAAGCCTTGTTCAACCTAGACTGGTGAAGATGTAGAATTGTTGCCATGTGGTTGTTTGAATTCAGCCGTTACAGGTTGAGTGGAGGGGGAAATATGAAGTTGGAGGAGTTGGGAATTGAAGAATTAAAGTAAATTAATGGAGTTGGAGTTTTATTTATAATAAAACTTTTTTTTTTGGAGGGGGGGTTTCAATCTATTGCTGTCTGTTCAGGCCAGGGATGGAGGTGGCTCCAAGCACCCAGATAAAGGCAAGTTCTTTATTTTTCACCAGACATCATGATTTTGGTGAATTTTTGAATTCAGAAGTGAGAATTATTCATATACACTATTATTAAACCAACTATTTATTAATATTACTATCAAATTATGTGAGTGATATAATCTATTTTTTCTCTCATAATATTTCTTGAATTTTATTGCTTAGAAAGCCTAGCAGCCCATTTCACCCATGTGGAGGGGGAAGAAGGAGAAGGAGGTGGAGGAGTGGGGGAGGTGGAAGAGAGATGTCAGCATTTGTATTTGTGCGCCACTAGTCCAATGACCCAGGTTGCCATGGCGACAGCCAATCAGCGTCTGAGTTATGCAACGACCATTGTTCATGCACTGATTACGCTCAACAAGTTCACGGTAAATATACTATTATTATATACAGTACTATACAGAGTGTTTCGGAAATCTGATTCTGAAGAAAATATGTTTGGTGAATTTTTTGTCTAAAATGCACCCAAACCTCACAAATCAGGATTTAAAGAAGTCAAAACAGCAATCTCTTCATAACTGCTTTTTTGTCTATTGTCAAGCTAAGACTTCACTCTTTTCACTTACATGAATACAGTTATTCATTTAGCCACTCATATGAACCTAGTTCCTATTTCGTCCGCCAGGTATTGCAGGAAATCGCCAGCCTGCTGCCCGAGGATCGACGCGCGCGCACTCTAGACGACATTCGTCGCATTTGGCGGCAGCGGCGCCGCAACAGAGCTGCAACCGTTACTGTGCATGCGCAAACCAACTCCAGCAGCAACAGTTTCAGCAGTCAGCATAGCGGGAGAACTACTAGTACTGACAGGTCAGTGAGGAAACTTAAAATTTTTTTAAAGAAATGTTTTTATGTGAGTGTGATGCTCACATGAGCTCTTGGTTTAGTCTTTGGGGTTTAGATCATGAGTATAGTCTTGTTGGGCAAAGAAGACATTCCTTCAAAATGGCCGGTTGAAGCAAGATAGTGTAACTACACAGACCTGAAACTTTTAATTCATATCAATAATTCTATCTCAAAAAGCAAAATCTTTACAATTTGTCCTATAAATTGGAAGCTTACTTGAAGTCCCATAATTAATTGCAGAATTCCTTTGTAGAAGCCATTGTTCTATGCAACAGGCCATTGTTTCAAAGTGTCACAGTATCCACCAAAACGGAAGAAAATATATTATCACTATCATTTTTCATTTTAATATGGAAGTATTATAATTTTACATTTTGAAATCACCTCCACAACTACACAAAAAGTATCATTATCCACTCTCTTCAATTCTCAATTTAATTTCAATTTATAATATACATCCTGAACATCTGTTTATCAGACAGAGGATGAGTCAAAAAAGAACAATCTTACATCCATTTTATTATCAATTTCAGGAGTCTTGTGCGAATCGACAGTGTGAGAATCAACAACAACAGCAATCTAACACAACAACAACAACAACGAACACGATCCTGTTTGAATATGACAACAATGCTGGATGACAACATCTACGCCACCTATCGGTCGCTGGACGAACTAGCAATTGCAAAAACAACTGATCAATCAACACATAACCTCAATCAATTGGTTGACAACTCATCAGGTGATCCACACAACAATCAGCTGATTGGTAAATCATTATCGAACAATCAGCTGTTTGGGAATTTTTCATCAGCTCATGGAGACAACACGCTGCTGGGAACGTGTCGGCTGGCGCGATCACGACAAAGTGGGTCATCAACGGTGTGCGATACATCATTCTTTGACGCCCCGCTCTATTTTGCTGATTCAGCAACTGCTAAACAGTTCAATCCATGCGCTCAGCCGCTGTTGGCGTTAACAGCTGATAATCGGCTGACACTGTTGAGGAAAAGTCAGCAGTGCCGGGATAAGTTTGATGAAAAACCGCTGCCAGCAGACAGAAGGACCAAGAAGGAGATGGTGACTAAACTGTAATTTATTCTAGTAATATTTTTTACAACAGTTATAGTCTGTCCAAGCAAACAAGGCCCTCTGGCAAGATGGGAAAATGACTCAAGCATGGTCAATATAAGTTCAAATATTATCAATGTGATCTTAGTAGATCAAATTGTTTCCTATAATTTGAGATCAAATTAATAATTTTTGAACCAATATTGACCGAGCTTGAGTCAGTCTCCCATCTTGCCAGAGGGTCTTCTTTGCTTGGACAGTTTATACTTTAGACTTAGTTATAGGAGTAAATCAAACCGTATACACGTTGCTCTATAATGTTGAAGTTCTGTTTGCACAGTTTTATTTTCAAGATAACTCAGAAGTACATGTGACTCCAAAATTACTCCAATTCCTACTTCAATATTTTCACAATCATTATTACACAATTGAATGCAAAAGAAATCGCTTCAGTAATGATGCAAGACTCTCTTCTTACCTATTACACTGAAATACTGATGTCTAGAATGCTGTGTACGCCATTTTCCCATTTCACAAGACCCCTATTACAGGCCGCAATTCACAATACCCCTATCATTTCACGAAACAGGCCCCAAAACAAACTATAAAGTACTAGTGAGTGTATAAGCTCAAGAGGTTCAGACCAGTGTGTTGATTTTGAGATAATATATTATTTTGTTAGTATATATTTCTATTTTACTGTTAGTTGTATTATTTGTGTCATTGGTTGTTATGAGTTATACTGTAAAACTAGACCTCTAGATGCTAAAAAAGTATAAAAATTTAACTAATGATTACTCCGTTACTTAAAGCATTGATAATATTTACAGAAATAATATCATTATACAATTTGAATTCACAAGTAAAATTAGAAAGGTTAATTAAGTATAAAGAGTATTGATATCTTACCGATTTCAGTAATGTTGAATCTTTTTTCAAATGCTGCCATAATTCATTATGTTTGGTTGATTGTCATTTGTTGAGTTGCCTTTTGCTCAATAGTTCAACATTTTTGCAATCTTATTCCAGTTATTTTTGTTCCTTAGTACCTGCAAGAGAATGTATTTTCTGGCTCCAGGGAAGCGTTGAAAATTACTAGAAATTTGTAATATTCACTAGAAAAAATAATATTTATATTTTGAAAAATTAATTACCAGTATGATAATTTCTGATTCCATAAATTCAAACAACTATCAATTTATATTGATTGTTGTAAGTATCAACTTTTCTATCATAAAATTATTCATTCCCAAAAAAAAAGTAGTAGTAAAAGAAAACAGAAAGCTTTTTGTCTGATAGTGAGCTTCTATCATATAAGTTTACAGGAAATATTGATAAAATTGAAACTATTAAAGTTCAATCAAAACTTTGTAAATGGATTGTAATATTGTTAACTACCACAAGTGTATTCTAAGTTGTGAATAATCCTTGAATTAAAATGAAGAATTTGAATTAATTTGGAAAATTGGAATATAATTTATATGTTATATTCATAAGTGGCCTCCCAACTCCCCTCACAGCCACCCCTAACCTCCAGAAGAGAAAATTTAAAAAAAATTTATATAAAAGGATAAAAACTTCCCTGGGCCTACAGTTTTAGGTGGGATCCAAACCACCATTGTGATACGTGATCACTGTCTGCTGAAAAAGAGAATGAATTTTTAATATAATTATATTACACAAAATTTCAATTAAGACTAACAATTAAGCATTTTTGAAGATTATGAATTACAATTTAGTAGTCAGCATCTATCATGCTGCACTCTATTGGATGATTTAATATATTTTACATTCCTTTTTCATAATCAAATTAGTTTTGTAAATATTGAGAGCAGTATGTGCTATTCGTGTTATTAAATCTTGTTTGATTTTATTGCTCATTTTACTTATTCAGAACTATAAACATTGATTTGAAGATCCACGGAATTTCAAACTCTTCATAAAAGCATATATTCGTCAATATTTCTCTTGCAATTTGTTAACTATATCTATTTGTAAAATATTATTATTGTCTTGCTGTACTCGTTAAAACTCTAGCCACTCTTCATATTGTTGTAACATAGACATTCTTCATAAATACAAATTTAAATTGAGTGAAATTTTGGTATTATTTATTTATTATGTTTCCAACGGTTTAAACCAATTTCAATGAAGTACAATAATGTGAAAATGGACATATAAATTAACAAGGTAAATATACATATGAAAAAATAAAATACATGCAATATTATCAACATGAAATCAAATTATTAATTCGAAACAGCAGCAATCAATCAATAGTAAAATAACTGAAAATAGTTACGGTACAGAAGTAATATGTGTAAATATGCAATAGAAAACTATCAGCGCAAATTCTACAACTTAAAACAATAGCAAGAGAATAATAACCACAATAACCACTGTAATTCAATAGCAGCAAGCGCAACAATGGAATAATAACTATAACATTGATATAATAACAATAACACAATAACAAAACATAGCCACAAAATACATATGAGAACAGTAAGGCAAAAAATAGAAGTGGAAAATAACTGAGCAAAAAAACAAATGAATAATTTATACATGAAGAGATATAAAAAAAGTGATCAGTTATAAATAGAATAAGAAATCAATATAACAAATGGAAAAGAAAAATGAGCTCAAAATATAGAGCCAAAAAGTTACTATAAATGCAATAAAATAATCAAAAGCATGCATGCAGCCAGAGGAGATGCTTTCAATACATATCAGGACACTACAAAAGAAAATGCTATAGACCCAGCATCATACTCACCTCTTCCATTTATTATGCTATTTTTTCTATTTTTCATCAACAGTATTATTTCGCTATAATTTTTCATTATATCTTTAGACAACTCCTGTGAACATTTTTCTAAAACAACTTGGATTAGTTGAAGAAAAAAACAGAACACAAATACAAGAAAATAGATACTGTTATTTTTTATAAAAATATATCCTTAAATGCCGAAATTTGTAGAAAACCTGCAAAATATAATTCAAGATTAGTTGCAAACTTTTGTAATAGGTAAAAGAAAATTTATAAATGAACATCAAAGTAATAACGTATCTTATATTAATAACAACTTATACTATTAAAATCGGGATTATTAACACGAAAAACATTAAAATCTGAAATGTATTGTGTAACAGATATTTCAAGCTTATAACTAAAATATGTCGTAGAGAATGTTGACACTTTGTTGACACTGTGTTGAAACACAGAGAATGTTGGTCAGAAACGCGTCTCATGGAATACAAACTCAAATTAGGACCTGAAGCCACGAAATTCGTGACCAAATTATTGGTTGGTTCTTAAAACTATTGTAGATAATATTGACACTTGGTCAGAAACGCGTCTTATGAAATACAGTCTAAGATTAGGACCGGAAACCACAAAATTCGTGACCACATTATTGGTTGGATATTAAAACTATTGTAGATTATGGTGACACTTGGTCAGAAACACGTCAATAAAAGTAAGAATCTACCCAGCTCAATTGGAGCCTCGAGCCTAGCCATCAATGGTCATGAATATTCACAGTTGAATATTGCATGATACACAAATTCACAATTAGTATTGAAAATGTGGCAAAATACAAGCGGCAAACCATGCAGATCTGAGAGCAACATGCACTACATAAACTATAGCAAAAGCGTGAAAAATATAGAATAAAAAAATTTGCCTCCAACAGACCGGGGTATAAGGAAGTTTTTGGGTGAAAGGAGTTTGTTTTAATAGGTGGAGAGATGGGGTGGACCAACAAATCAGCATGCCTAGCCTACTGAAATGAGATGAAGTCCC
>CM029559.1:345000-527045 GCA_017141385.1 Sogatella furcifera | reverse complement strand
AGTATACTTACAATTTCCACCGCTAGATGGTGTAAGCGTACCAGTTTGTTGCGAGCTAGTTCTAATTCCTCTCGCTAGACAGCGTGAGCGTTCCAACTCAATTTCATCGGCTTCTGCCTGCCCAAGATTGTGTTTCAGCTTTCAGCTTTCATCTTTGGAATCCCGGAGCTCGAAATCTGTTGTCTCCTCAGTTTTTCGCTTATAACTCGTAAACGGTACGTCGTAGCAAAATTTTGTATGAAGCTTTTTTGTAGATAATGAAATTTTATACCAGAAACATATAAGTTTGAAAACTTTAAATTGAAACTGTAGGCTGTAGATCAAAAAAAATTGTAGGCCTGCTCAGTTTTTCCTCGGAAATGATGCTTCGGAGCGGAAATTTATAGAAATGATTTTTTGTAGTTGATGAATTTTTCTTCCTGAAAAATCCATTTTTTATCTTTTTTCATAAATAGAGGGTGTAATTCACTGTAAAGAGTAAATTTATGTAAATTTTAACACATTCCTCCCGTTTTTACAGTACGGTAGTCTACGGTAATAAATAACTTTTTCAAACTGCTTTGCTTCAAGACAATTCATTTGATATGCTTTCTATATTGGATTAAATACTCTACAAGCCTCACCAATTGAAAAATCAACGTAAAGACTAGATATTGTTAATTGTTAAACCAAAGATTCATTAAAAATCGAGGCACATGCATCGCGGTTTCAGTTGCTACACCAGCATTATCAATCAAAATACAAGAGCAAGTAGAATCATAGGTACCTAGGGTAGAATGAATCAACTACAAGAGGATAGTTGTTTGATGATGATTGTGAAATTGAGTCACAAACACTGTGGACTACTCTTGGATGGGTGACCAGTATATTTGGTCAATTTCTGTATTTTGAGATAAATCGCTACCATATCCTACCATATTTAGAAATATACTAAAACTAACAGGTATTCACATTGGTGTATTGTACTTTGTATCGAGCCTCATGCTTTAAAATTGATCTCTTTAACGTTAAATATCCAAGATCATAATAATGAACATAAAGATTACTCATATGTTATTATAGGGACACATTTAAAAATATGAGGCTCGTTACATAATACAATACGGTACAATACACCAAAATGTGGAAGCTGACTGAGGACTGTGGCAGTCAAAAACTGTTACAGTCCACATCTACTAACAGTTCGTACTGACAGTCCAATCAATCCGTCCACAGCTGTTCGATCAACTGTCAGTTTACAGCTTATTTGGACTGCCGCAGTTTCCCATTCACATACAGTTTTTGATTGTCACAGTTCGGAACTGTCAGTGGATTGAGAAACTGACAGTCCATGATAGCTGTAAACCGGCAGGCCGATCGTTGAACTGTCAGTATGAAGTGATAGCGGATGTGGACTCTTATTATGAGAATCTTGAAATGTTTCTTGGGATTGGGATATGGTTATACCAGATCAACAGTACGTTGATCTATATTTCAATTCCATTCTATATCACTATAACAATAGATATATATATATAACAATAGATGTTTATTGAAGTTGCATGTTATATGATGCTTGCAGTTGTATAGTTATAGTAGTAATTATATCAACAGTCGATTTATAATTCAATTTCATATCACCCAAGTACAATAGACAAGACTATTAGAAATTTCAGCTAACAATCGTCAATTGCAGGACCGACTGTCCAGACAGAGCTGATAACAGTCATTCGCCAACCACCAGATTCGTTAGCGTTTGCTTTTATCAGCATACTTACTTTTATCTGTCGTGTATTTGTATAGTAGATAGTCTGTCCAAAGAAGACCCTTTGGCAAGATGAGAAATGACTCCAGCTCGCTCAATATTGGTTCAACAATAATATTATTGATTTGCCCTCAAATTGTAGATCAGAATGTTTCCTAAAATTGAGACCAGATCAATAATTTTTGAACCAATATTGACCGAGCTGGAGTCATCTTCTCATCTTGCCAGAGAATGAGAAAATGATTCCAGCTTGGTCAATATTGCTTCAAAATTATCAATCTAATCTCAATAGATCAGAATGTTTCCTACAATTGAGATCAAATCAATAATTTTTGAACCAATATTGACCGAGCTGGAGTCATTTTCTCATCTTGCCAGAGTGTCTTCTTTGCTTGGACAGACTATACCGTACCTACCGGTACATATCTGCATACTATTGTACAGTAAAACGACTTGAATGATATTTGGAGGCTTCGTTCGTAATCGTAGAAAGCAACAGAGCTATCTGTTCCGTATCAAGCGAGCAGCTCTTTCCACAACGCAAAGTGAACGTCCTATCTTCCCCGTGTTATTTCCTTCGGCCTATCTGAGACTGATCGAATTCTCGGCTCCATTTGAACGCATGTTAAATTAGGAAGATTTCCGAGGGCTGCCAAGTAAATGATACGCTTAAAATTTTAGTGTATTATGGGAGCAGTTCTTTCTGTTACGCTCCTATCTTCCCAATGCTATTTCGCCGGCCTTTCAGAAGCTTGTAAGTTGAGGATGATACGCAACGCGGAACGCTGTAATGATTTTTTTAAAAAATCGTTAAAAATAGTGAAATACATATAAATAGGTTGGTTTATATAACAATCTACTCAGAAAGACTTCAAGTTTAGTTTATTGAGTTTATTATTCTAAAAAGTGGTGGTTTTGATGTGTCTAATTGATTTTTTCTTCTTGAAATCCTGCTTTCTTATTACTGCGTGTTTTTATTAATCTATTAATTAAACTTCAATGATTAAGTGAATGAGGTGGAAAATCAATTCATGAGAAATAACTTGTGAGTGACCTAATGAACATTATGTTGGAATTCAAGTTCAAATTAGGTTGAAGAAAATCATGAAAAATACCTTGATTGATAGTGTTCAAGGTACCTTTTGTTATAGCTGACCCCAAGAAGTTAGACAGTTTCGCATGTCTCTTGTACATGATGACGATGTAACCTACTAACAACTGATGTGAAGCATCTATTGTCTCTATTGATTTCAGAAAACATCATTTAGGGAAATATTAATGACAAAACAGCAATCTTTTCAACAATGCTATTTTGTATGTTTTATCCCCTTTAAATCCTGATTTGTAAGGTTTGGGGGAGGTTTAGACAAAAAAGTTACTGAACATTTTTTCTTCAGATTTTGATTCTCTACATTAACACATATTCAAAATACCGGTAAACACTAAGGTATCCTATTTCTATCCCTTTGAAGTTGAAAAATTGAGTTTCATATTATTTTGCTCATTATCTCAATAAATAACAAATTTGAAAACTTTTCAATGGTCTCATTGGATTTATCAGTCAATTTTACATAAGATTCAATCGCTCAAGTACACTCAAGAGGTCGCCACAAATTTATAAAATTGAAAGTTTAAAGGAAAATGTGAAATCTTTCGCCTTTATTATCTCAGTAACAAAGCATTTTAGGACACTTGTTTACTAAAGATATTTATTCTTTATTTTGATTTGAGGAAACACCTCATGAAGTTTGTCGGTTGTTTCAGAGACACTCTGTAGAATCAATATACAATAATTAACAGTAAATTAATTGCTTGGACAAGGGAGAGTTGTAGCAGATGTGAAAAAGTCAGCTGCAAATCGTAGTCCCATAAGAGCCCATGTTATTCAACCTCACATTCAGAAGATGGAAGGAGTTTTACGAGATGTGAAAAATCCACTTCAATACATTGCCGTACGGTGCTGCCCCTAGCGGCAAAAGTGACACTACGTTTACTTCATTGTTCATTCAATTAACTCAAGATTCAAGAATATTTACGATTTTCTTCAATTAGAATGATAATTAATCAGGCTTTGAGCATTATTAATTGAGCAATAACTTCATCTACATCTCACTGAGATATCTTTAAGGTTAGTAAGCTGATTATATTGTTAAATTAAAGTAGAAGTTCTGACATCTGTCTTATCAACCTCCCACTTATTTTTACTAATTGTTTCCTATTTAACATATTTTCTGTATCTTGTACAATGACTGATGCTCTCAAAATCGATTGCATAGTTAACTAGTAACGTATTTGTAATTTATTAGAATTCCATGTCTTGATTTGTGAACGATTTCAAAAAGATCAAACTTAACCTAACTTTTTAGTGTTGACTGTTGATTGAGCTGTATCAGATAACAGATTCAAACTCATAATTTTGTGTTTTGGACTCTGCTACAACCATAATCATTCATCATTTTAGTGAAATAATGGGTAGCTATGTGATAACTCTGTCCTGTTTGATAGATTACTGTAATTGAGTAAACTATTTGGATGTATTCATAGCAGATGAAACGAAAACAGAACGTGGTGTATCTGCTTGAACGCTATTCAGAGCACTTAAGGCTATTCAAATGTTAGCTGTTTTGTTTCATCTGCTTGAATTTTCATTCACTCTAGATTTAATAATGTTTAATTCCCACAGCTAACTCCAAAAGCTTAGTCGGTTTTGCCTGCCTCTTGTACTTGGTGTAACCTACTAACAGCTGGTTTACACATCTAGTGACTCTTTTGTTTTGAAAAAACATTATCCAGGCTTAGCCTAATGAAACCATAATTGGCAAAATCAGCTGTTGGAGTGCACAAGGAGCAGACACAATCGTTTAGTTAAAGTTAATACGCGTTTAATGATAATAGTATCTTATTGAATTATTACATTATAGACTAAATAATACTAAATACTAAAAGAATAGTGTTATAAACTGAATTTGTCTCTTGCAGATATTCCTATTATAATGGAGGATGCAGACAGTTTACAAGGGAATGAAACAGATACAGAAGTCGACTTGGCAGGACTTCTAGAACCTACATGTGAGATTCAAGTAAGTTGTAGCCTACCAATTTAAAGAATACCTGACGCAAAAAAGTTGGGCGGTTTCGTCTGTCTCTTGTACGTGATGTAGTCTTCTAACAGCTGATGTAAAGCATCACTTGTCTCTTTTGATTTTGAAAATTTTATTCAGGTGTACCTGAATGACAACTCCAATCGACAACATCAGCTGTTGGAGCGCACAAGCAGCAGACGAAACTCTTTGGCATCCTCTTTTTAGTCCAAAACATCACTAGAGATGGCTATGTAGTCTGTCCAAGCAAAGAAGACCCTCTGGCAAGATGGAAAATGACTACAGCTTGATCAATATTTGTTCAAAAATTATAAATGTGGTCTTGATAGTAGATCAAATTGTTTCCTACAATTTGAGATCAGATTGATAATTTTTGAACTAATATTGACCGAACTTGAGTCATTCTTTCATCTTGCCAGAGGGTCTTCTTCGCTTGGACAGACTATAATGTGATGAACTTTCCCGTCTTCAAGTAGTAATGTATTCCCATAAGAAATATTTATTCTAAGTTAAGGTTTTTCTATTTTTAGGAAGGAGTCACAGAAAGGATTAAAACTGAACCTCTAGACGAAGAACTCGAACCTGAATATCCTTGTGAGGTAAGTTTGGCCTATTTTGAAAATTCCTAGTAGTGTACCCATGTCGGTCTCTCCTCAGTGGAGGCTTTGTTTTCTTTGCTTAGATTGTCGATTCTAGGATATTTATATAGAAGTTACTGTTATAGTTTTTGCACTGCGGCCTGCAGTGTCCATTGTACTCACTCCTAGTATTGTTCTCAGAGCTCTTTCCTGTATGGCAAGGTGTATTTGAGGTGCTGAACCCCATGCCACAATAACGTATCTCAATTGAGAGTCAGATAAGGCGTGGTATGCCATGAATGCTGTTTCTCACCTAGTAAGTTCTTCAGTCTTCGAATTATACATATATTCCACAGATGACAATTTTTTACATAGTTTTTCAATGTGAGACTGCCAGGGTAGTCTGCTAAAGTCTGTACAAGCAAAGAAGACCCTCTGGCAAGATGAGAAAAAGACTCCAGCTCGGTCAATATTGGTTTAAAAATTGCTAATTTGATCTTAAATCGTAGAAAACAATCTGATCCACAATTTGAGACCAAATCAATATTTTTCGAACCAATATTGACCGAGCTGGAGTCATTTTCTCATCTTGCCAGAGGGTCTTCTTTGCTTGGACAGACTATATCAACAGTGATGCCAAGAAATTGTTTATGGGTGGCTGTGGTTACTATAACTATAGCTGGCGTCAGCTATATCTTATTAACCATATGAACTTATCTTGTGAACCATATTTTGTAAGTTTGATTGTGAGTTTTTGTTCAACTTTTGTGTCAAGTTATTAAATTCTGTCTTATAAAAATCTGTCTTTTTTATTACAGTCGGATGAAAATGAAGATTCCGAGGGCACAGGACACTGGCTACAATATTCTGATGAAAAAGGAGGTAAGTCGTTTATTTTTTGAAATTTACTAGTAGGTATAGTCGGTCTAAGCAAAGAAGACCCTCTGGCAAGATGGGAAAATGACTCCAGCTCGATCAATATTTGTTCAAAAATTATAAATTTCTTCCTCAATTGTAGCAAACATTCTGATCCACAATTTGAGACCAAACTTTGAACCAACATTGATCGAGCTGGAGTCATTTCCCCATCTTGCCAGAATGTCTTCTTTGCTTGGTCAGACTGTACTTTTAAACTATTTGAATAAATTTGTTAAAGAACAGCTTTGGGAGAAATCATCTTGTACTCTCCTTAGCAATTAATAAATCAATGTTTGGAACTTTAACCTAAAATTTCGGACTATATTGAAACGAAAATTTTATTGGAAATACCAAGGGCTATGCCTGTTCTTTCTTGCCAAAGTGTGCTTGTCATCAGATTAATAAATAAATAAATGAATAATAAAAATTTGATTTATATGATTATTCACAGACTCTAACCTCCCCATCACCGCGACAACCTCAGGTTTACCAACCAACTCAACCGCAGTGCTACCAACTCAACCCCGCGAAAAATGGCAACGAGGCAAACCACTCAACAAAAACCCCACCAAGGAGAAACTCCAAGAGCTGAACGAAAAGTACGTCTGTGATATATGTGACTTCCGAACCGCCGTACTTCGTAAGTACCGTTGCCACATGCGTCTACATACTTGCGAGAAATTGAGGTACTGCCCGTACTGTGAGTATAATACTTTGTATGCGAATACCTTGAAGGCGCATATAAGGACACATACGGGGGAAAAACCGCACAAATGTAGTGAGTGTGACTATAGTACGTCGTACTCAACTACATTGAAAGCTCATATGAGAATTCATAGCGGGGAGAAACCTTTTAAATGTGATAAGTGTGATTACAGTTCTTCGCAGTCGACCAATTTGCGTACACATATGAGGAAGCATAATGGTGAAAAACCTTATAAGTGTACGATTTGTGAGTACAGTTGTAGTGATTCCAGTACACTGTTAAAACATGTGAAATCGCATCAAGGTGAACGTCCCTTCAAGTGTCATCTGTGTGGGTTTAAGTGTAGTAAAGACGAGGAGCGTAGGCAACATGTTAAGCTACATGTTGGGGAAAAACCGTACCAGTGTGAGGAGTGTCAGTACACATGTGCCCACAGTGCCACGTTGAAAATACATATGCGGATTCACAGCGGTGAAAGACCTTATAAGTGTGAGTACTGTGATTATAGTTGTACCCATTCGACCACTTATAAGAACCATATAAGGCGTCATCTGGGCGAGAAACCGTTTGAGTGTAAGTTGTGTGATTATAAGTCAACGCATTCCAGTCATTTGACAAGGCATATGAGGAGGCATACCAGTGAGAAGCCTTACACGTGTGAGGAGTGTGGTTCGTGTTTTAGTCAGAAAACTCATTTGAACAAGCATGTGCGTACACAGCATCAGGGTGTGGCGGGGGAGGGTGAATCAGCTGACTAGGACGGGTTTAAATAGAAAGATATTGTAGTATTCTTCTCCTTCTTCTTTTTTAACTTCTTTGTTTGTTTATTGAGCTTCTCTTCCCGCCTATACTTTTTTAGTTTCAACTATATTTCATATTTCATACTTTTTTAGTTTCAACTATATTTCATATTTCATACTTTTTTAGTTTCAACTATATTTCATATTTCATACTTTTTTACCACATAATGGTATAGTTTTTAAATATTTTACTTTGTTGATAAAGTAACTCAATTTGTAAATTGTTTTGTATGTGAATAGCTTAGTTTTTATTTATAACTAGCTGAGTATTAATAGCAGACCATATGAATATTTTAGGAAGGCATATATCATGATTTGTTATTTGCAATTAGTATTTATGACCTTAATTGGAATTGTAAAAAATCTCTAGACTTCTCTAGGCTCAATAACCAATCTTTTTTGGTGAAAATAAATCATTAATTTCTGCTTCTATTAGTAATAGTGTGAAACAAAACACTGATGAGAATTAATCAAATTTTACAAATAAGTCATAATATATTTGAAAAGAAAGCATATATGTACAGTAATTGATAATAAATATGTGATTAGTTAGCTTTGTAGCTTCCTTCAATAATATTTATATTTGATGATCAAACAATTGATTTAGTGTATTTTATTATTATTCTCCTCTTGAAATTATGAGTTCTGTTCATGAATCTGAAGATTTTTGAGCATCGTGTCCATGGTACAATTTACGTTCAAGAAGATACTGTCCAAGCAAAGAAGACCCTCTATAAGCTATATCAATATTGGTTTAAAAATTACTAATTTGATCTTAAATCGTAGGAAACAATTTGATCTACTATTAAGACCACATTTATAGTTCTTGAACAAATATCGACTGAGCTGGAGTCATTTTCCCATCTTGCCAGAGGGTCTTCTTTGCTTGGACAGACTGTACCAATGCTCAGCTCTATCAGGACAATGTGGAAGCGAACAATTAGCTAGGGACGTTCCGATACCTCAAAAGTATCGATACCTCCAAGGTATCGGAAGAAAAGTATCGATATGAGTAGGTATCGGAATATGAGTACTTTTGAAAATTAATTCGATACTTCTGAAAAACCAATGTTTCCGGTTTTTTATTGATAATGATAACAATGTTCTAGGTAACAAAATGTGAACAACTTTATGCCATTGTTTTACCAAGAAAATTGCAATTTTTACATAAAAAAATAATAAAACTGAAATTTAAAGTGTTTCTTCAAGAGTTTCATCCACTCCATCCTACCATCCATGATAAACCTTTTAATTACTTCCTTTTTCTCATGGCTACTTATCAATGTTTTCTTTAAATACAAATAATAATCTCAGTAAGTCTACCCTTAATACTATTTTTATTTCAAAATGACATGTTCCGGCTTCTTAGTAATTTTCAAATGACACAAATTAAATCAAATGTTAAATAAAAATTATTGAAAAAAAAATTAACTTGAGATATAAATTTACAGAAAACTCTTATAATACTTGTTCAGGATATTGAGGGAAAGCTATGTCAGGACAGTCTATATGAGAGCCAAACTAGCTATAAAGTTTCTCTCAACTAGATATTATTACAATGCTATCGCAGACTGCTCGCCGACTGTCCAGCGAGATATAACTATCCTGATAATTATTAATAGACATCTGCCAACCCCCAGACTCGTTGGCGTATACCATAATCTTTATACTATTATCGTAAAACGATTCCCAATTTTAAAATGTCATTTTGAGGCTTTGTAACCCTAGAAAGCAACAAAACTGTTCGTTCCGTATCAAGCGAGCAGCTCTTTGCGTAACCGCAGTTGAGCCGCCTATCTTCCCAATGTTATTTCTCGCTGCCTATCTGAGACTGGACAGATTGCTGGCTCCATTTAAACGCATGTTAAATCGAGAAGATTTCCGAGCGACTGTCGATCAAATGATACGCTTAAATTTCGATTGTATTATAGGAGCGGTTCTCTCCGTAACGCTCGCATCTTCCCAATGCTATTTCGCTGGTCTTTCAGAAGTTTGTAAGTTGAGGATGATACGCAACTCGTAGCGCTGCAATGATTTCTTTAAAAAATCGTTAAAAATAGTAGATTACATGAAAATAGATTGTATAATACACCAATCTACTCAGAAAGACTTCAAGTTTAGTTTATTGATTTCATTTTTTGATAACTGGTGGTTTTAATTGATTATTTCATTTTAAAATCCTGCTTTGTTGATGAACTACAGTCTTGATAGAACTAGTAATACTGTCATTGCATTGGCCAATCACCGTGCTATGATTACAAAATATGTACAGCTATTGACTTTTTGATATCTGTAATTAATATTTTTGTGTAAGTATGTACTTAGCACATAGTAATAAGTATGGTCTGTCCGAGCAAAGAAGACCCTCTGGCTAGATGGGAAAATGACTCCAGCTCGGTCAATGTTGGTTCAAAAATTATTCATTTGGTCTCAAAATATAGCATACTTATGCATTAGTATTAATGTATCGTAGCCTTTAATAATGATATTTTGTATTGTACTATTTTTCTTTGTACATGCAGGTATTTATGTATAAATATATATATCCCAGACTCCAGTTGAAGTTTTTTAAATGAAGGCTACATTAGGCCTATTATTATTAATATGTTGGTAGAAATTGTAAATTGACATTTAAGATAGAATAATTTTAATTTTAGTGAATAGTTTTGTAATAACTCACAACGAAATATAAGTTTTCAACACTAGATTTGTCCTCTTCAAAGCAATTTTAAGCATTTCTTGTGTATTGCATAATATTTTGAAAATAATAAAGATGAATGATAAATTAATGTTAGAGAAACAAAATATTCATCTATTTAGATTCAAACTTACAAAGCTTACAAAGTTCCAAGGTGACTACTATGAATAAAAACGTGTAGGCTACATTTTGTAAAATAATTTATTAACTAAAAAAATCACAGGAACATAAATTTTTCATATTTTACAATAAAAAAGTGATCAATTTTCAACTCATGAGAAAATACAAGTAAATGAATGAGACGATTTCAACAAAATTAATATAAATTGAAAGATAGTATTTTATTATCAGAAAAATCTTTCTTCTATCAACTAAGTTATTGAAAATCAAAGAGATCATCGTCAGTAAATGAAAAAGAAATTCGAGAATTTTTACAAAATTTTATAAATCTTAAGTTTATAATCCAACTACACTTCATTGGTCAATAATTCATGGAATATCAAGTATATTCATTTATTTGGAAAACAGAACTGAAATGTCACACACATAATTCGAAACTAATCTACAAAAGTGCAATACAATTTTGTGTATTTACTGCATTTAACAAAAATAAATAAAATTGAACTCTATATTTATGCTCAATACTACTTCATACTCAACTAACTTAATAGTTTTTACTGACTGAAGAGTAGCTTATTAATATTTATATTGAGAAATTCATTAATAATTTACGAGTGTAAAACAAATTTTTTCTACTTTAAAAGGTCTTGAGCTCTTATTGCACGGAAAAAGGTTAAGGAGCTTCCATATCACACTCATATTATTAAAGTCATGAATTTTTATACAACTAAATGCTACATCAATAATAAGTCTGAATGAAAATGGAAAGATACTATTGATGATACTAAAAAGTGCGAAATATTTTCTAAATTAATGTTGAAATATTTTTTCAATCTCTATAGGCCTAATTGTACGGTACTAATAATATTCTTAAAAGGAATAAACTACTGTAATTTCAAATTAAGTGTAGCAGTTAATACAACACGTTAGATAGATTTAGTAGTAAACCTGCAATCATAAGATAGATAAGTATTTGGTTTTGCCTGTTGAGCGCATGTAGTAAACAGGGTTTACAAAATCAACAGGGTTGCCTTGAGAACAACCAAAGGTAGAACTTCAGTATATTCAAAGGTAAAATAATATAATAGATTTATATACAAGTATATTCATTTGGAAAACATTACTGGAACATCACACACATAATTAAAAACTAAAATTACTCACAAGCTACAAATGCAACACAAATTTGTGTAATTATTTACTGCATTTTAACAAAAATTTATAAAATTGAACTACATATTCATGCCTAGTACTTCATTATCAACTACTAGTTGATATTGAATTTATTTATTGTTAATATTGAGAAATTGATTAATAATTCACAATAACAAGAACTCTGACAAATTTTAAACTATTTATAAGGTTACAACTCATATTCTACAAAGTAGGTCTATTCATGGAGCTTCCATGGCTCGATCACTCTCATATTTTTGGTCATGAATTTTCAGATAACTAAATTTTAGATCAATACTAAGCCTGAATGATGATGAAAAGATACTGATAATGTTACTAAAAAGTGTGGAATACTTCTTTAAATTAATGTTGAAATATTTTTTTCAATCTCTTTATAGGCCTAATTGTACGGTACGAATAATATTTTTTGAAGAAATAAACTACTGTAATTTCAAATGAAGTGTAGCAGTCAACACAACACGTTAGATGACACAATACGTATAACTAATGCGTAAAAAAAATTTTTTTATTAGCTTAATGCGTATAAAAAAATGTAGCGTTTTCTGCTAGTGGAATTCTCTTGTTCTATTATTTCGTGTAATTGAACATAACTTAGTCCAACTCTACATGAATTTTAAAAGATCCAACTAATTTATTTGAGTAAAGCTCTATTTCGAGATGAATCCATTTGTATTCACTGTTGGTGGTATCTTCTGATGTGATATTTAAGACTTGTCCTATTACTACATCTATAAGAACACTGATTGCATTCATAGGGTTTTTCTCCAGAGTGAATTCGCAAATGACTTTTCAAATCACCATTTTGTGCAAACCTTTTACCACAAATTTCGCATTCAAATTCTTTCAATTTTAAATGCACAGATTTGGTGTGCTTTTTCAAATTACCATTCAGCGAAAACTTTTCACCACAAATTTCGCACTCAAATTCTCTCAATTTCAAATGAACAGATTTGGTGTGTACTTTCAAATTAGAATTCCGTGAAAACTTTTCACCACATTCTTTACATTCAAATTCTCTCAATTTCAAATTAGAATTCTGTGAAAACTTTTCACCACATTCTTTACATTCAAATTCTCTCAATTTCAAATGAACAGATTTGGTGTGTACTTTCAAATTAGAATTCAAAACTTTTCACCACATTCTTTACATTCAAATTCTCTCAATTTTAAATTAGAATAACTCTGTGAAAACTTTTCACCACATTCTTTACATTCAAATTCTCTCAATTTCAAATGTACATTAGCCATATGAGTTTTCAAATTAGAATTAATAGAACATTTATAGTTACACATTTTACACTTGAATAGTTTTACTTTCAAATGAACAACATTGTAATGTTTGTCAAGTTCAATTTTGTTCACGAAACAACTTGTACACTCTGAACATGGAAAAGGCCTATCATTCAAATGCATTCTTCTAATATGTAAATTAAGACTCTGCTTTGTACTATATAAACGATTGCAAGTATTACACCTGAAACCATCCTTCACTTTCTTACCACCTTGAGACTCCACCAGTGGTTGTACATTGTTGGAAACTGCATCTTCATCACAACAATTAGCTACAATTCTCAGTAAATTTCCTTCATCAGAAGAATCTGCTACATTGCACAATGGATTCTCTGTTTGCAAAGCTGCATTCTCTGTTCGCATAGCTACATTCAAACTATTGACATTCCTTGTTGGAGTCTCAGTAGATTGCGCAGCATCTTTCAATGCTAAGAGTTTCTTTCTCTGTCCTGGTCTTAGTCCAAGAAGACATTTCATTTCATGCTCCTCCAAGTAGAGCGGTGAGGTGAAGACCGAGTTGCACTCGGCACAGTAGAAGCTTACATCTGCAAAAACAATGACACGATTAAATGTAGGTTAATGACAAGATTGTAAGCTTTACCCAGATATAGTCTGTTCAAGCAAAGAATGATGGGAGAATGACTCAAGCTCGGTCAATATTGGTTCAGAATTATCAATCAGATCTCAAATTGTAGGAAATAATTGGATATACTATTAAGACCACAATTATAATTCTTGAACAAATATTGACCAAGCTGGAGTCATTTTCTCATCTTGCCAGAGGATCTTCTTTGCTTGGACAGACTATAGCTGACGCCAAATAGTTAAGCGGTTTTGTTTGCTCCTGTTACACGTTCCAACAGCTGATGTTGTCAATTGAAATTGTCATTTAGCTTAGATGATGTTTTTGAAATGAAAAATAGATGCTAACAATACATACATCAGCTGTTAATAGGTTACATCACGTACAAGAGTCAGACAAAATCACTCAACTTTTGTCGTCAAATATAACTCCATAAACATTTAAACACAGCAATTTCTTGGCATGTTTCACGCAGTGAATTAAGAATGATAAAGTCAAGAATTATAAGTGAAACACATCAGTATATAATATGAGCCTCTATGATGAATAATATTTCATTTTTCTCAAGTGTGAAGTGAATCCCTCTTGAAAGAGCGAAAAATGTTGGTGTTTAAATGAAATATACTGAAAGGGAACTGTGATTTCGATTATAGCTATATAGAAACATATACTAGCCATAGATTATGTTTTTACTTGAATCTCACCCATGCTTTACAGAATGAAATTAGTATCATTAAAAGTAAAATAGGTTGGTACTACTATTGCAAACAGAATAAAATTAGAATCACAAAAAGTGTTCAAAAGTTGATCTTCTCACCTTTCTCATTGCTCGGACAAGGATTCCGAAAGTTCTTCACGTCAATACCCAGACTACCTCCAAACTGTTCACCATAGAAGACAAAGAGCTCTTCGTGGGGAGCCACCAGCCGGAATGTCCTATAGTAGATGCCTCCCTCAAACTGATAGGCCATCAGGTTCATTTCGTTAATGTTTCGGGCACAGTTGACATAGCGCATCCAATTGCTGTATCGCTCATCACTGGCGTCAACATAGGTCAATCCGCCGGCCATCTCTCTCAACTGAAAGCAGACAATTAATAATCGTAAAAAGAATGAAAAAAATAGTTATATTCAATTGAAAATACTTGATCAGAATATACAATAAAATATACAATTGAAAAACGGCTGTAAAGGCCTCCTTAAACGGCGACTTTTTTTATATTCAGTAGTGATACGAGTAATATTATTATAATATTCAATTGAGAATACATTGAATGTTAATTATTATGATTATGTGTTTGTATCTCTGAATAAATAAATACATCAAAAACTTTTTGATCAAAATATACGATTGAAAAACAGCTCCAAAGGCTTCTTTATATGGCGTCTTTCTGGTTCATCATAGTACTAAAAGAGATCTCTTTATAATCGACTGTAAAAAAGTAGTGCCGATCACCTCATAGTGCACGGGATGAGAGATCTACAGTCTGTCCAAGCAAAGAAGACATTCTGACAAGATGGGAAAATGACTCCAGCTCGCTCAATATTGGCTCAAAAATTATAAATTTGGTCTCAAATTGTAGGTTGAAACATACTGTTCTACAATTCGAGACTAAACTTATAATTTTTGAGCCAATATATTGACCGAGCTAGTCATTTTTCCATCTTGCCAGAATGTCTTCTTTGCTTGGACAGACTATGTCACTACTGCATATCAGAAAGCCGCCGGGTAAAAAGAGGCATTTAGAGCCATTTTTTTAAATTCCATATTTTGATCAATAGAATATCATAATAATTCCTTGTGAGTATATATCTTGTAAATA
Source organism: Sogatella furcifera (assembly GCA_017141385.1). Classification (NCBI taxonomy): domain Eukaryota; kingdom Metazoa; phylum Arthropoda; class Insecta; order Hemiptera; family Delphacidae; genus Sogatella; species Sogatella furcifera. The sequence goes on along the minus strand of CM029559.1, from coordinate 511,491 downwards.
GATATCATAATAATATATAGTAATTGAAAAATAAATAAAAATCAAACACCCTTTTTTTGAAAACTTTAAAATTATAAAAAACACATACATGTTTCGGGAGCAAGCCCATTCTCAATCAATTGAGAATGGGCTTAGCTCCCGAAACATGTATGTGTTTTTTATAATTTTAAAGTTTTCAAAAAAAGGGTGTTTGATTTTTATTTATTTTTCAATTATTTTAAACAGCCCTAAGTTTTAAAGTTCTTTATTTAATACATAGTAATTGTTATTGGTAGCGAATATTGTAGAGAGTCCTTATTAGCCTGTTCGCTTCGCACCTACTTTATGTAATTCACAAACATTCAAACTAAACTGCTTCGAATAACTTTAATATGATGTAATATTGAACTCTAACGTACCTGCCAAGCGTAATTGGGATCTTTTGGGTTGCCTTTGCCTTTACGACCCTGGTAAGGTCCAAACTGCACCTGAGTTTTGATCATATCTCTTGTCCACACACCTTTTCCAGCATTAAAGATTTTCGACTGAGCCACACCCAGAATTCTGGGCGTTGTTTCTCTGGCATAGTTATCACCGGCCTTCTTTCTATTCACCTGTAAAAAATCATTCAAATCGAATCAAATTTATTATCTTCAAATATAAACAATATAATACAATATCTATGAAATTGAAAAGAATTACTCAAAAAATTAAACTACGCACATACCACAGCGCTTGAGTGAGTCTCATTCCTCATAAATATAAGTTATACAGAGTGTTTCAGGAGGATTGTGCAATACTTCTCAGGCTGATTCCTTACACCAAGTAGACAAAAAAGTTCCATGGGACCAACCCCCAAAAACGCTTTGTTACCGAGATAACAATGGCGGAAAATTGAGATTTTTCAAAATATATTAATTTTTCTAATTTTTAGAGGCTTTAGTGAGGTTCTAAAATAATCAATTCCTATGTAAAATTAGCTGAGGAATTCAATAAAAACAGTTCCAGGTCTGTAACTTCAACGGTTATTGAGATAATTGGAAAAATATGCTAAAAAACGCCATTTTTCAACAATAAGGGTTATAACTGGATAAGGAATCATAAAATTGTATTTTTTATTCATGGAAGTTGAAGAGAGCCGAACTGGAACTGTTTTTATTGAATTCCTCAGCTAATTTTACATTGGAATTGATTATTTTAAAACCTCACTAAAGCCTCTGAAAAATTAGAAAAATTGAAATATTTTGAAAATAATCTCAATTTTCCGCCATTATTATCTCGGTAACAAAGCGTTTTTGGGGGTTGGTCCCATGGAATTTTGTCTACTTGGTGTATATATTATAGCCTACCAAATATTGTGTTATTGCTTAGCTCAGCATTGCGCTGGCTATTGATAAATTGCTATTATTGTTCTCAGTTCTTATCTAGCGCGCATAGCGGATGGTTCTCATTGTATATTCTATTGTTAAGTATCTATCAAATAAAAGTTTTTAAAAGACTTTCGTTGATTTATTGAATTCAACTTATATTAATAAAACTCAAGTTTAGTTCTGTATTTATAAGATTTCATAATTATAGGACTGTCCAAGCAAAGAGGACATTCTGGCAAGATGGGAAAATGACCCCAGCAACCAATATTGGTTCAAAAATTATAAATTTGAACACAAATTGTAGAAAACATTCTGATCTATCTAATGTACAATTCGAGATCGAATTTTAAATTCTTAAACCAATATTGACCGAGCTCAAGTCATTTTCAAATCTTGTCAGACTGTTTTGTTCGCTTGGACAGACTATAGTAATTATACCATTTTACTGTGAGATAGACTTCAATATAGTATAACCTGCTATATCTCCTTACTAATAGATATGTTTCTAACATGAAAGAAGTATAAATTTGCAACATGAAAAGTTGAGAATGGATAAAAATACACTATTATATAAAATCATATGATGATTAAAATGATGATTAGTATAGTTAAATGATGATTATCATAGTAAAATGATGATTAGCATAATTATATTATACTCACAGGTAGATCAGGAATGCTAATCATTTTGCCATGGACATTACACTGCTTGTACCATTCTCTACCGCACTCATCACAGACTAGAACAGAAATAATACGTTTTTTAGAATTCTAGTAGAAATATTTATGCATGTAGCTGACGTAAAAGTGCCTTGTGCACTCCAACAGCTGATGTTGTCAATTGGAGTTGTCATTTAGCTAAGCCTAGATAATGTTTTCAGAATCAAAAGATGCTTTACATCAGCTGTTAGTAGGTTACATCACGTACCGTACAACAGACAGACGAAACCGCTCAACTTTTTGGCGACAGCTATAATACAAGAATGAAGACAATACTGTATTGTAGTAACTAAAATGTGATATAATGAGAAAACAATATTTATTAAAAATGAAAATTATACTGAAATTTCTCACAAAATTCCATTTTTGAATAATATTTCGCCACGTCATTAAAATATTAAATAAGTTATTCTATTCTATTCAATTAAACTGTATAGGATACTTACAAACAAAGTCATCCATGTTGATATTCTCAGGTTCGGTGTAATTTTTGACTGGTACATTTCTTCTAGGATAGCGTGATCGTTGCACAATAACAGTTCCAGCATTTGTCGCCTGATCCGAAGATTGGTCAGCTTGCGCTGTACTTCTCAACAGCTTTTACTAGGGCCGGCTCCTGTAGAAAGCACAAAAACACAACCATTTTTCAACTTTCAAAAACATACATTACATAATATTCCTAAAACATATAAATACATTCCAATTATTCAATAAAGACAGGGCTTTAATGAACCTGTGTGGTTATTACTATTGTATTATTGTTATTTCGTTCAGATACCTAAAGGCTGTTCTAGCAAAGATGACATTCTTGCAATCCACTGTGCATCTACTTATGATTCCTACCGTGTATTTAATTCTAGTATCTGTGATGGTAGACTCTGATCGAGCAAAGAAGACATTCTTGCAAGATGGGAAAATGACTCCAGCTCGGTCAACATTGGTTCAAAAATGTTTGATTTGGTCTCAAATTGTAGAGCAGAATGTTTTCTACAACATGAGCCTAAATTTATAATTTTTGAACCAATATCGACCGAGCTGGAGTCATTTTCCCATCTTGCCAGAATGTCTTTTTTGCTCGAAAAACAAATACTCTACCAACACAGATACTAGAATTAAATACACGGTAGAAATCATGAGTAGATGCACAGTAGATTGATAGAATTATAAGTAAGAAAAAATATTGACCTAGGAATCATAAGTAGATGCACAGTAGATTGATAGAATTATAAAAAAGAGAAAATATTGACCTGTAGATTGATTCTGACCACCAGTTGTCACAGTACTCTTCTTTTTCATCTTATTTTTATTCAATTCCTTCTCATCTTTATTCTTCTTCTTATCGGTTTCTTCTTTGTTTGTTTCTTCATCTCCTTCTTCACCACAGAGACGAACAGATGATTTCACGATTTGATACATGGTAAATGTCCTGAAATTGATATTTATTTGAAAAATAATCAACCAATGATGTAGTATAGGTACTGTTGTAGCTAGGAAACTACTAATTTTATTGATTTCTATAACATTTTCTATTAAACTCTATTCAATAGGATATTCTTTATTTAGGAAGCTATATTGAAGCTTCCTATGCACTTTTATAAAGCAGCAAAGCAAACCATGATATAGACTGTATTAGGTAAGTCCGAGAAAAACGCCAAAAAAAGTTAGGCAATTCCGATTGTGCCTTGTACATGATATGTAACCTACTAACAGCCGATGAAAGCATCTATTGTCTCTCTCAATTTCGAAAACATCATCTAGACATGGCTAAATGACAACATCAGCTGTTGGAGCGCACAAGGAGCAGGCGAACCAGCCCATCTTTCTAGAGTCAGCTAAACAAGTTAGCAGCTGAAGAATTTCATCATTCATAAACTTTATAAAATAGATCATCCTTAATGTTTAAGCAAAAAGAGATATTTAGTCAACAAATTTACTAATTTATCATTGAATCTCTAGTCAGATAATGTTATTAAGAAAGGTTGAAAACTATCAAATCTATAGAAAAAACTAACTTATTTAGAAAAATTATTAATAAAGTAGTACTCACACATTTGTTTCTGCGTTGGTGAAGACCAGTTCATAAGTTTCTTCAATTGTCATACTTTTAGCCTCTTTGAAAAAATCGTCCTGTGAATTATAAAAAATAAACTCTTGTTATAATCACAAACTGTATCAGTATAGAAATCCTTAAAAATTTGACGTGACAGATTTTAGTATAAAGTAGTTCCTTTATTAAGATACCATAAAGGTATTAACAGTGCCGTAGTATTCAAAGTTTATGAATTAATTTGTTCTCAAGATAATTTAGTATAGTCTGTCCAAGCAAAGAAGACCCTCTGGCAAGATCGGAGAATGACTCCAGCTCGTTAAATATTGGTTCAAAAATTATCAATTTGATCTCAAATTGTAGGAAACAATTTGACCTACTATTGAGACCACATTTATAATTCTTGAACAAATATTGACCGAGCTGCAGTCAATTTCTCATCTTGCCAGAGGGTCTTCTTTGCTTGGACAGACTATAACAGATAATACACGGTAGGGATCATAAGCATGATGCGCATATTGATATAGGATCATGACGTTTCAAGAACCCACAAAAATTAGCATCATTGATATGATTGATTTCATCTATTGCTATTTTCCATCAAATTACATGGATATTTGAACTCACACATATTATAATATTCATCATCAGATTCTAGATTTTTATAAACTTTTTGTGGTTGATGAAAAGTCACTCCTAGCTGGATTTTGGCTATAACTTGCGCTTGCACGTGATCCCTACTGTGTATTCTAGTATCCGTGATTGTATAGTTAATAGTGAAGTTTGATAAAATATTAATATAAAAAACAAATTTAAAATTTCCAACTTACATAAACGTACGCCCGTCTCGCCTTCCTCTCCATCTCCTTCTTCTGTTTCTTCTCTCTTTCTCTCATCATTCTTGCCCTCTGTTCCTTCATCATCCTTCTTCGTTGTCTTCCATTGGTGGCCACCATTCCATGTGCGGCCTGCAGTCTGTCTTTGTTCACTAATCTAACCTGACCATTGAAAGATTTTTCACCGGAAGTTGCCGGTTTACAAGGTATTTTTTTCGGAGGAGCGGGAATTTTGAAAACCAAACTTCCATCACTGGATTCAACATTCTCAGGAGATGTTCCAGTATTTGAGTAATTCACTACAACGTTTCTAGTTTCCGCTGTTTCATTTGAAGAAGTTTCAGAGTCCAATAAGTTCATTGTTATAATTTCTGGTCCACTTTGAGGAGATACTTCAGGATTTGAGCCATTCATTACAACATTTGGTTCATTTTCAGGTGATTCTTTAGTATTTGAGCCATTCATTACAATATTTGCTTCATTTTCAGGAGAAACTTCAGAATTTGAGTCATTAATCACAATATCTACTTCATTTTCAAGAGATACTTCAGAATTTGAGTCATTCATCACAATATCTGCTCTATTTTCATGAGATACTTCAGGATTTGAGTCATTCATCACAATATCTGCTCCATTTTCATGAGATACTTCAGGATTTGAGTCATTCATTACAATACTTGCTTCATTTTCAGGCGATTCTTCAGTATTTGAGTCATTCATCACAATATGTGCTACATTTTCAGGTGATTCTTCAGTATTTGAGTCATTCATCACAATATGTGCTACATTTTCAGGTGATTCTTCAGTATTTGAGTCATTCATCACAATATCTGCTCCATTTTCATCAGATACTTCAGGATTTGAGTCATTCATTACAATACTTGCTTCATTTTCAGGTGATTCTTCAGTATTTGAGTCATTCATCACAATATGTGCTACATTTACAGGAGATGCTTCAGAATTTGAACCAATCATCACAATATCTGCTTCATTTTCAAGAGATATTTCAGGATTTGAGTTGTTCATTACAACTATATCTGCAACTTTTCCAGATTCTAATGTGTCATTCATAGAAGTTTCAGGGATCATTACAATTTCTGGTTCATTTTCAGATTTCTGTGGCTCATGTTCAGTGGATAATTCAGGATTTGAATCATTCATCACAATATCTAGTTCATTTTCAAGAGATACTACAGGATTTGAGTCATTCATAACAATATCATGTTCTTTTTCATGAAATATTTTGGGATTTGAGTAGTTCATTTCAATATTATCTGTTCCATTTTTAGATTTTTCTGTCTCATTTTCAAAAGATACTCCAGCATTCAAGTAGTTCATTTCAATATTTGTTTCATTTTCAAGAGATACTTCAGGATTTGATCCATCCATTACAATATCAGCTTCATTTTCATGAGATACTTCAGAGTCCAAGTTGATCATTACAATATCTTGTTTATTCTCAGAAGATTTAAGATTTGAATTACCGGTATTTGTTGAAATGTCTGGTTCATTAGATTTCTCTGGTTCATTTTCAGCAGAGCATACTTCAGGATTTGAACAATCCACTGAAATTCCTGGCTCATTAGACTTCTCTTGTACATTATCAGCAGCTACTTTAGAATTCAAACTATTTATTAAAATTTTGGGTTCATCACAAGTTATCTTTGGTTCATTCACGGATGCTCCAGGTTTCAAATTATTCAAAACAGCTTCTGGTTTGTTCCTTGAGGTTTCCAATTCATTTCTAGAGGGTTCCACTCTATTTTCAGGGGTTTCCACTTTATTTTGAGAAGTTCCAGGATTTGAACTATTCTGTACAACTTCAGGTTTGCTACTAGATTTCTTTGGTTTATTATTTGATTTTTTAGAAACTGATACATTCCCAGGCACACTAGGTGCCTCACTATTTGTAGATGTTTCAGAATTCGGTTTATTTTTCAAGATTTTTGTCTGGTCCAATTTCGTTTTTGCTTGCTCAGCAGTAGGACGACCTTGAATCACTCCTTCAGACTTTTTCGATATTGATTTACTATTCAATTTTTCAGATTTATCCATTGAATCTGCACCACTACCACCACCTCCACAATTTTTTGATTTCGATTTCGATCTACTCCTCAACTTTTTCTTACTTCCTTGTTTATCATTAGCTTTTTTACTTCTAGATTCTCTAAGTATTTCCGAAATCTTTCTAGCCGTTTCAACATCGACAGTCTTTAAAGTTTTCGATTTAGTTTGAATATTCAACTTCTTCTCAACAGATGGCCCCTTATTGGGTTTATTTTTATATTCTTTCAAAAGTTCGAAAATCTTGTAGGCTGCTGAGTTCTTATCGATTTCATAATCATTGGGGTCTGATTGTATCCTGGATGATTTTGATTTGGCAGATTGATTTTCAGATGTTTCAGGTACATTGGAACTGTTTTGAGACTTTGAATTAGTGTCACTATTCAATTGCTGATCGGAACTTTCAGTGTCACTTGTTGGTTTCAACGATTTCTTGTTCTTTGAACTCTTTTCAACCAACATTTTATCACGTGTTTCTAGAATTTGTTTGATTTTTCTTTGCTTGTAGGCAATCACAAATGAGGGCGGTTCTGCTTCTTTACCTGTTGGATGAAGAAATCACAAAATAACATACAAATATACAACAAAAATCAATAAAAATATTTCCAATGTAGTTTAATTATGACAAAAATTGACTTTTAATCGAGGAGAGAACCATTAGAAGTAGGTTCCACCTTTCTAAAATGGTTAAATACTGCCTGGTCACCCATCCAAGAGCAGTTTACTGAGTTCATTATGATGATGTAGATACATGCTTGAATGAGTAAATTTGAATAACTAAATTTATTATTCTCCAGTCAGAACACCATTATAAATTAGAGCTAGTCACTCTATGTTCCTACCCAATGCAAAATTTATCATAAACTATAATCATCAAGCTCATGTGTCATAATCTTAGTGGTCGACTACACAAAAGTCAAATCGACTTGATCAAGTATATGCAATTTATTCAATATTGGAATCAATCCATACATTAATAAGCCGACTTACATTCATACATGAGTCTTATTCACATTAATTAGTGGATTTACATCTCTGGTAACACTGCTTTTTAGTTTTAGCTTACCGTACCATAGATTGATGATAGTATAGCAACACAAACCAGTATCTCGACATTTAATAAATCTGTGGTTTGACAATATCTTGTCTTTCCATTTTTAATTTTAATTTTTTTTTTATTGCGGATGATGCCCACATAAGCATTTTAGCTTGAGCGTGGGTAATGGATAATGAATGCAAGGGTGATTGATGAGGCAAAAAACAGCTATGCCTACTGGGTCTCGAACCCTGACCAGCGGCAGTGCTAGCGGACTGAAGGTTGTGACGCCCCAGCCCACTGCATCAACCGGGCCGGCATGTTCTTAAAGTGAAAGTTGATAATTTAATTGTATTATGATAATTATACAACTACCGGTACTCAACAAGTGAATAAAATATTATTTGAAATTTGATTATAAATTTTATTCAAGACTCACCAAACGTCCTATGCAGAGAATAAGTTTCCAGCTGAGCTCTAAGCGCATCTCTCTCCGCCTCCGATTTGCGTCTCCACTCCTCTTCACTGAAGTACTTCTCAATATCCAGTCGCACACTGAGTCCCTCTGATGGCGGCTCAACACTAATCACCGGCCTCGCTTTGAGACCGCTGCCTCTATCCACAACTGAAGCTACTCCTGAGACTGTAGTTGCTGCCACAGGTTTTGAATTTGCCGCCACCGATTTTGAATTTGGCATCAACAATTTTGAATTTGCCGCCACAGATTTTGAATTTACCGCCACCGATTTCGAATTTGGTATGCATGATTTTGGATTAGTCGCTGAACAATTCGAATTTGCCGCCGCCGACGGTTTCAAATTCAAAATGGCGCTAGCTGTAAATAAAAATCTAGAATCAGTCACCTTGGCTAATGTAGTTCATGATCATAGGTAACAAGGAGATAAATATAGCCGAGCAAAGAATTCCTTCAAAATGAAAGCTTTTCAGTGCTACCAGCAGTCAAAATTGAAATAGTCCCACTCTCACCATCTGTCTCCCATCACATCTCACCGGCTGAAGTGATTTTACACCAAAATTTTCAGATACTTATGCCCATGTCATTACATTCTTGCTTTAATTTGACATTTTGAAGGAAATGTCTTCTCCGCTCGAACAGACCATACCAGAATATATTCCCTACCTATATACCACATTAGAAGCTTTCCCTTATATGCTTTTGAATATATAACACTATGAAATAACAGTTGAAGTAATATATTTATGGTAATCTCCAAACCTTTCTATTGATGAATTAAAGGGGGTCAACTTCAATCCAATGATTGCCAGCTCACCTGACCAGTGATTGCTATATAATTACAGTGGAACCTCGATAATTCGTACCTCTTTAATTCGTAGTGAAAGCTAGGTCCCTTGAAATTATTCTCTATTATAAATAGCTTCGATAATTAGGTATCTTCTCTAATTTGTACAAAAGCTTTGGTCCCATGAACTACGAATTATCGAGGTTCCACTGTATTAAAGACCAACAAATTATGGTTTTTTTTTAATGTAATGAGTTGACCACAAAATTTTTTGGGTTGTTTGACTGATTATAAAAAATTGTAACATTTACTCACAATTAGCCTACACATTAAACCTACTGACTGCATTTGTGATCATGATTTAAAAATTTGCATATATCTTTTATCCAACTGCATCTCTTATTACAACATAATGGTTGAATAATGTATTAATTATAATGTATCAATCACGTATTGAAATAATGGCTTAGCCTAATGCATGGTCTGGTCGAGCAAAGCAGACATTCTGGCAAGAAGAGAAAATAGCTCCAGCTCGGGCAATATTGGTTCGACAGTTATAAATTTGATCTCATATTGCAGTGCAAAATGATTCCTACAATTCAAGACCAAATTAATAACTGATGAACCAATATCGACTGATCTGAATAAGTCATTTTCCCATCTTGCCAGAGTGATGTAACGTCTTCTTATTTGCTCGACCAGACTATTCTCGAGATATATTTTCGGTTGGAATAAAATATTAATAAATCTTACCACCACTGGTGCTGGCACCCTCGTTGACTCTGTACACTTTCTTGGCAAGTGGCGGCACAAATTTCGTTTGTCTTGCATTGTCTTCCGCCTTTCTTTTGCGGTAATCCTTTATGAAGAACGGCTCTTGGGGTTGAAAGCCTGAGAAGAAACAAACAAAATAGAATAATTGTAAAGAATATTTGGACAGCAATGACATCAATGAAGGTGGGTTCCCATTACAGGCTGTTCAATCAGAGAAGACATTCTGGCAAGATGGAAAAATGACTCCAGCTCGGCCAATATTTGTTGAAAACTTATAAATTTGGTCTCAAAAATGTTTTTCTCACACTTCGAGACAAATTTTAATAACTTTTGAACCAATATTGACCGAGCTGGAGTTATTTCCCCATCTTGCCAGAATTTATTCTTTGCTTGGATAGACTATCTATAGATAGATAATATTGACTTTATTTTGGAATTTGCAAAAGTTTTACAAAAGTTTTGTGGGAAAAGTGAGGCATGCAAGCCTCACCTTCTGCTCAACCCACAAATTAATAGAATATTTTTAAAATTTCAAGAAGGAGTTTATTTACTCAACTCTTATCTGTTCATATGCTGTTACAGACAAAGTCTTGGATGAAAACATTACAAATGATACACTACATGAAAATTGAGAAGAACAAGAGTTGATTGAAATAGAAAATAGGAATACAATATTCAATAATATGATGGGATAACCATAAGTTGATAAAAACACTTATTACAGTTTATACAAATAGAATGAAATACATGAATCACAATTTAACTATAGTACCTAGGCTACGGTTTGTATGAATTACAAACTTTTTGACCTGTATATGATCATTTTGAATCAAACAATGATACAGTTTGTGCAAACTTTTTGAAAATTATGATACGAAAATATGACTACCTTACTACTCATACAATAATATGATACAGTACTGATAGGTACATAATAAAAATTCAAACTGTATAATAAATAACAAAGAAAAATGCAAGAATGCAGAGAATAATTGAACCCTACTCCTGTGCTGTTAAAATGTGTTAAGTGATTGAAAAATTAAATTTTAATGAAATATTGAATGCTTTGGTTGATAATCCTGTAACCCTCAACCAACTAACATGCTCTAAAACAATCGTGACATTTACAAGTATATTAGTGCAGTAATTTACAATACTTAACGATTTATAAATAATCAATTTCCAAAGTAAAAAACATTTATAGAAATAATTTGACTTATGCAAAATAACAATATTTACATGTGTAGTTAGTTACATTACATGACATTCTACATGCCAACTACAATTATTTGTACATTAAGATTAGTTCCAAGTTATAATCAAGTATTAAATTATAAGTGAAAGAAGCAAAGAATATTTTACAAGATGTAAAACAAGATTTTGATATAACATAACATTAAACACAATCACAACACAAATAAGTTAGGAAAAAGCTACAAAAACAATATTGAAGACAAATTATAGACACAGACACTAAGTTACAACATTTAATTTTGTGCAATAGACCAAATTCTTGTAACAGTTTACTATTTTTACTTACCAATAGTCTGTTCAAGCAAAGAAGACATTCTGGCAAGATGGCAAAATGACTCCAGATCGGTCAAAAATTATAAATTTGGTCTCAAATTGTAGAGCAGGATATTTCCAACAATTTTACACTAAATTCATAATTTTTAAACTAATAATGACCGAGCTGAAGTCATTCTCCCATCTTGCCAGGATGTCTCCTTTGCTTCATCATACTACGGTAGCCTACATTTTAAAATTAAAAACAAGCAGAACCTAATAAACGTATACTAGTCTACTATCAACTACCTACAACCCACTGGCGGCTCGTGCCCACAAAACAGGCGAAGTGCTATACAGTAAAAGATACGTGCACTTCACCTGTTTCGTAGGTACGAACCGCCAGTGCTACAACCATAGAGAAATAATATAAGTTATCATTATAAAACAGAATAATATAATATAACATTCATCTATGCTACAACATAAAGCATGCCAAGATTTGATTTCATTCCAAAGTAGAGATAGCTCGAATGCATTGAAACTTTCACAGACAATACACCAAACACCACAAAATACATACTGCATGGAATTTCGATGTTAGTCTCCTCATGATTGAGACGTAGAAGACAGGGTGTTTCACAGGATTTTGAATTTACTCCAGAATCCCGTTGCCACCCCATGATGGAAGGATTGAAGACGGTAGACTCTCATACCAGGCGATCCATAGTGTTGTGAAGACTGATTCGCTGAAGATTAATGTATGATAAGTATACTCTGTCCAAGCGAAGAAGACATTCTGGCAAGATGAGAAAATGACTCCAGCTCAATTGGTACAAAAATTATAAAATCAGTCTCAAATTGTAGATTAGAATGTTCCCTGCACTTTGAGACCAAATTCATGAATTTTTGAACCAATATTGACCGATCTAGAGTTCATTTCCCATGTTGCCAGAATGTCTTTTTTGCTTGGACAGACTATAACTTATTTCAACAACTAGATTAAGTTAGATAAATTTTTAAATAGAACCACAAGTCAAATCAAAATATTTATTGCAAAAAACATTGGTCAATTTTATAAAAACGTCAGTATTAGATGAACATTACAACAGTATATTTTGTTAAAAAATACAAAATAATACAAGAAACAAGTAACTTATACGATTATTCAAAATAAAAAACTTCATATTTTATTTTAACAAGCAGGAGAATCACAAGGAGAAAGAATGCTGCTAGTTGGCTTACAAAAAAATCAGGTCCTGACCGTAAAAAAATATATATATGAATTACATAACTCACAAAGCTCATGGCTTTTTTGAAAAAAGTCATGATTCAAAACACGTTTCATAATAGAAGATAAAAGCTGAGAAATAGTCTGTCCAAGCAAGAAGTCATTCTGGCAGAATGGAAAATTTTTTTCAAATTTACAGTTGTTGAACCAATAAGTTATTGATCAAGCTGGAGTAATTTTCCAATCTTGCCGGAATATCTTCTTTGCTTGGACAGACTATACACTGAAGTAGGGATTCAGATTCTATAGAAATTCATACATGATATGCATACTGCTCATTTCAACAATATAACTCATGGGTTATTGAAGAGCTGCTGAACAGGGGCCTGATTAATAGAAAAAATTGTATAATAAAAGATAGAGCCAGAAGCACACTACACTTACATGATGATTAAATACTGAATCATGCTTAGTCTATTCCTAAGGTCTAGTGTGGATCACAGTCTATGTTGAATTGTTGATCTACGAATGAGAAGAAAACTCACATAATAATAGGATTAAAATAGAAATTGATAAAATATTTATCCAATACTGATTCAGTAAGTTACAGTCCTTAATCTGATAGTTTCGAAAAATAACTTCAAGTGAAAGAATACCATATCTGTATGGAAAGGTTAGGTTCATTTCATGAAAATGGTAATGTTAAGTTAGGTAGGCCGCGCCGCATCGTTGCAATGAAATCGGTTGAACTAAATCATAACTGATTATTTAAAAAGATTAAATAATGAATTTGAAAGAATAATATTTTTAATACTTATGTATGACTAAATAATACTCACCAAACGACTTCATAGTTCGGTAATTATCAAGAATGTTTTCAGCTCGGGTCTTCTCCAAGGCGGACATCTCAGACCATTCAATGGGGAGAAAGAATTTCTCGAGATCCATCTCATCTTCTTTGGAAGACATGATTATTAATGGTTTAAAAAAATATCGTAGTTGATGATATTATAAGCTTCTAAATTTAACAACAATTAATAATTCAATACTGGTTAATAATTAATATCACAGCACAAGTCCACAGGTTCACAACTCAACCAAGCAAGCCAGCAAGCGAAGCGACATTTTGGCGTTTTGCCGCTGTATGAGATGTCACAATAGAAGTGTTGCCAACCGTATTTAAGAAATGTTTTGATTGTTGCAGAAAATAATGCAATTTTCCTCTATTTTGTTTATTGATCAACGTTAAATGAATTAAAAACATTTTTGAGGTGATTATATGATGTATTTTCAACATTTTTCATCATTTCAAGTTTTTCACATTGACACACGCACCAACAAGTCCTCTATTATCTACTACTTCATTATGCAATCTTTTTATTCGTTTACAAAATGGCGTCTACCTGTCATTGTTCTTATTTATTGTTCTGATTTTTATATTTGTTTACTTATTGAAATTCACCTTTATAAAATTATTTTCAGCGCGTATTGAGTGCTAGTAATTATTATTATCCGCCCGACATCGATAAATTGCCAATGGCTGTGTAATTATTGTGGATTTGTATGAAATACGAGTAGGTTGACAGCTGAGTATTTCACAACAAAAATTCTTATCATTTGGAATAAAATGTAAGTAGCCTTCCATCTCAGAAACTTTGTAATGTTTGCTCATCTTCAGATCTTATATTATTTTCCAAGTCATCACAATGTTTTCATTGGAAACTGAATAATCTGTGAAAAAATATTTAGTCGAGCTGTGTTGATGAATGCAGTTTATACAATCTTTGTCCTAGCCATAGCTAACTAATCCTTCCCAAATCCTCAATTTTAAACGCTGGATCTCATGCCAAATTCTGTCTTCAAAGCTTCTAGGAGATATCTGTTGACGCTCTCTTTCTATTCCGTACAAAATAAGCTAACCTAAACACAGCTGATCCATTCATTGTAATACCTATTAACTTATAAACAAGCTCTTGATTCTCGCTCAAACTTCATCTGTGATTGCTCTTTGCTTTGTTTCTATTCTCGTATGATTGTCGTTTGACGTCTAGTGGGATCGTACTCCTCAATGCCAGGTAAAGTTTAGCTTAGTCTAGTCGAGCAAAGAAGACATTCTGGTAAGATGGGAAAATAGCTCCAGCTCAATCAGTATTGGTTCAAAAATAATAAATGTTTGTCTCAAATTGTAGAACACTTTCTGCTTTACAATTTGAGACTAAATTGATAACTGTTGAACCAATATTAACCGAGCCGGAGTCACATTTTTCCATCTTGGCAGAATGTTTTTTTTGCTTGAACAGACTTTAATTCCTTATATTTATTATTTGTAGATTGTTATTGAATCATTTTGCAATTCAATTCCTATATATTGTATATTACTGTTTGTATGTGCTTCCTGAGGAATAAAATAATTGAAATCAATCTTGTGTTGATCAATTGGGCATATTCCCTCTGAAACAATAATTTATCATAATAAGTAAGTTAACTTACCTTACTTGTCTATTTCTATTGCAGATTGCAAAAAACGCCACGATGTAAACTCAAGTTATAAGGAACCGTTTACTCATTACTTCTCCGTGAGATTGTGGTTTTCGAGGAGAAAATTTGAATTTTGAACTCCCAAAATGGTTCAAATGTCTCGAAGCTACGGGTATGACCTTTGGTTGGGTAATATACCCGAAACCATAGAACTCAGCTGTTTGATGCCAAATGGTATAATTATACCATTGGAGGCTAATCGGAATGCTACACTGCATGAAATCAAAGAGGTTTGTAATTATATATTCTCTATATTTTTATAGTTTCTTAATTTAGTCACTAAGAGTAAATATTTTCTCATATTTGCCACTGTCGGCTCGTCAGGTGAAGTGCCCGTACCTCATACTGTACAACACTTCACCTTTCTCCAAGGCACGAGCCGCCAGTGATATTTAGTCTTTTTTTGATTTGGTTCTCTTGGATCTAAATGTAGGCTACTAACTTTTTTTGGCTTCCCTCCTTCAATCTTCATCTCCTTTTCCTTCTTCTTCTCCACCTCCTTCATCTCCTTTTTCTTGGTCCTCTCCTCTACCTCCTCTTCCTTCTTCTTGAAAGTCACCTTCTTCTCTTTCTCCTTCTCCTCATTCTTGGCAAGTTTTACATATTAATAGATGATTTTTACCCGAATTGAGTACTTACAGAATTAACTAATTATAAGATTACTTCGAGTTAATTGGAGAAAACAACTTGTGTACCTATTCTTCCATTATGAATAGCTAAATTCAAATATATGCATGAGAGGTTCTCTTTCTTCCCTTCCTCCTTATACTTCTGTTACTCTTCCTTCTTGTGTTCTCTCCCATTATCTTTCCTTCTTATTCTTCTCCTTCTCATCCTCTTTCTCCTTTTCCCAATTTTCTTTCTAATTTTTTTTCTTTTTCCAATTTGTTTCTACTTCTAATTCGTTTCTACTTCCAATTCGTTTCCACTTTTTCTAATTCGTTTCCACTTCTTCTGATTCGTTTCGACGTTTTCTAATTCCTTTCTACTTCTTCTAATTTGTTTCTAACTATTATTATTCTTCTCCACTTTTTCTTATTCGTTTCCACTCCTAATTAGTTTCTACTTCTTATTCGTTTTCACTTTTTCTAATTTGTTTCCACTTCTAATTCGTTTTCACGTCTTCTTATTGGTTTCAAAATTTCTCAATTAGTTTCTACTTCTCATTCGTTTCCACTTTTTCTAATTTCTTTTTACTTCTTCGAATCCACTTCTTCTAATTCGTTTCCACTTTTTCTTTTTCCTCTCCACCACCTCCTTCTGATTTTCTTTCTTTAAATCAGTTTCTACTTCCTATTCCAGGATCTGTTCGATGAAGCGTCCAAATACCCCCTACACTGGACCCTGCACGATGCCTCGTCCTACGTCTTCTCATGCATCAATAGCATGGCCGAAACCGAAGAACTACTGGATGAAAATAGACGGCTATCAGATGTGAAACCTTTTGTGGCTGTTCTAAGGGTGGTTGAACGCAAGGGGGATAAAGCAGAACGTATTCTAAATGTGCAGATTAGTCATTTGATAGGCAAAGGTAAGTCTCTGAAAATAACTTGAATAAATTTGAACATACTTATCTAAATTGGAGTTGAAGATGTTTTAGGCAAAAGCCTGTTTTTTCATCCCTTGGAATCGTAATTGAATAAAATCAAAATCTTTATTGTTGAAAACATTGAACAATGTTATAACAACGTCAGTACAGTATACAGATACAAGTAAGTTACAAATTATACAAATAATACAAGAAACATGTACAGATTATTTCATTTTCGTCATTAAATAATAATTATTGTAGATACTATAAGACTTGCACACACGTAAGTTAATAAAAACTAAATGACACTCTGACTCTATCTACTTATTGGAAAATCTGAATTTAAATAATCGTCAATAGAATAGAAACAATTTTCAATCAGTGTTTTCTTTATAAAAGACTTGAAATGATTTTTATCCATCACTCTAACCTCAAGTGGCAATTTATTAAATAGCTTAATACTCATGTAATGCAATTTAAATAAATAAAATGAATAAATGAATGATTCTCTCTTCTAAGACGCATTCTCACCCTTGTGTACTCTTAAGAGAGCGAACTATGTTGTGTTTAGATAAAAAATGCTAGAAGGGTTCTGCGATATTAATTTCAACATATATTGATAGTAGCCCTAGACAAAAAGGAAATACAAGTTATAGTATTTCCAAGCAAAGAAGACCCTCTGGCAAGATGGACTAATGACTCAAGCTTGGTCAATTCTGGTTCAAAAATTATCAATTAAATCTTAAATTACAGGAAACAATTTGATTCACAATTAAGGCCACATTTATAATTATTCTTGAACAAATATTGATTCACCAAGTTGAAGTAATTTTCCCATCTTGCCAGATGGTCTAATTTGTTTGGACAGACCATAGTTGAAGTCGCCGTAATAGTTTGGGAGAGCACGCCTCAACTATATTTTCTTAGGTATTCTCACTAAAAAGTTGAACTAAATCATCCATTCTTTCTTGCAGGTCTCCACGAGTTCGACTCGCTGAAAAACTCGGAAGTCAACTATTTCCGAGGTAAAATGAAAAGTTTGGCCGATGAAATGGCAAGAGGTAGGCAGAATAAGAGCTGGTTACAGAGGCTTTATTACCAGTTTCCGCCTAGGATTACAGATTCGAATACCACCATGCCTAAATCGATATTCTCACGACTGAAAGACGGGCATTTTGTAATGAATGTTAAGTTCGAGAATTCTGAGGTGAGTTGTTTGATTAACGAATGCATGTATTTTCATGAATTAAGCTTAATAAATGTATTTCACATTTTTACATTATTACAGAAAGAGTTGAAATATATGTGTATATGTTTGAAAGCGAAGTGAATTGATATGTTACAGTACACGTTATAGTCTGTCCAAGCAAAGAAGACATTCTGACAAAATGGGGAAATGACTCCAGCTCGATCAATATTGCTTGTTCAACAATAATTATAATTTTCTCTGAACTTTTAGACCAGAATGTTCCCTACAACACTTTCCAGAAGATTTACAGATTTCGGACCTCTTTCCAACTACTGAAATGTTAACATACATTTATTCACTTGCTGAGTAGTTGTGAAGGTGATATTGTGTGGTAGTTATCCATGAAAATACAAGATACTAAACTGTGTAGTTATGCAAAACTGATGAACTGAGTTTGCATAAGAAGACATGGTGATGAGAAAACTACTTCATGTCAGTCAATATTGGCCTCTAATTGTAGAGCAGAATGTTTGAGACAAAATTTATAATTGTTGAACCAATATTTATCGAGCTGGAGTCAGTTTTCCATCTTGCCAGATGGTCTTCTTTGCTTGGAAAGACTATACTAACTTATTAATTGTTACTGCTGTAGGAAAAATCGTCCTGTACCAAAATTAACAATAGAATTGATAATATGAGTGTTTTTCATTCCATTATAACGGTTCTATGACATCGAAAACGTATCAGTCGATTTTTTAAACTGTTCTAGATTTTGGGATACTGAAGTTCCGTTGTTGTTTTACATGTCATGATCATTTCAACATAATTTAAGTTACTAAGTTACTGTACCTACATACTCAGTGTTGAAGTTCTAATCTTCTCTTAAACATTTATTTACTCTGTTGCAGACTAAATTCACGTTCAATGTGGACCACACCTTTACACCGACCCAACTCCTCATGTTAATACTCAACAAGCGATCAATGATGACCATGAATCAGAAGAATGAGAGTGTCAGGGACTTTGTACTGAAGGCATGCGGTAGAGAGGAGTATCTAGTAGGAGACTATCCCATCATTTCGTTTGTCTATATACAGGAGGCGTTGTCCAGAGATTTGACACCTGTTGTGGTTACTGTGTCTGTGCACAGTGTACCAGGTAAGAATTCGTATTTTTCTATTCATTTCACTCATTTATTCAAGATAGCGCAATACGCAATTCATTTTCAAATAGGGTGAGGAAACGAAAAATGATCATGAATGGTGGAATTTGTTTTGAGTTCAATTACTCGACACCCCCTTACTTTTCACAAATTTGAGACCTTATGTTATAGTCAACAAAGAAAACCCTCTGACAAGATGGGAAAATAACACCAGCGGCTCGGTCAATACTGGTTCAAAAAATTAACGATTGGATCTCAAATAGTAGGAAATAATTTGATCTACTATTAAGACCACATTATTTTATAATTCTTGAACAAATGTTGACCCAGCTGGGGTCATTTTCCCATCTTGCCAGAGGGTCTTCTTTACTTGGACAGACTATACATAAGGAAGACGTAGAACAACCTTATAGCTGACGTCAAAATATCGGGTGGTTTCGTCTGTCTCTTGTACGTGATGTAACCCGTCAATTTATGATGTAACGTCTCTATTGTAGATTTAAAGTAGATCATTTAAGCCTAAATGAGATCTATTATTTCAGTTTATTTATTCTTTTACTATTGACATACTCACATTATTCAGGAAAGAATAAACAGACTCAAGCCCTTTCTATTCTTTTCACAATTGACAAAATCAGCTGTTGGAGCGCACAAGGAGCAGGGGAAATAACCCAACTTTCTGGTGTAAGCTTTAGATAATCTATGTTTTGAATAGGCATTGTGAGATGAAGTCTTCCGTGGTTTCTCAACCGATCAAGTGCGTTTAGGTCATTTCAAAGATCTCATTGAGTTGATGAATGTCATTTTTTTTTCATTTGCATGTTTCATTGTATCTAGAAAGGCAAATATACCTTTATATGAACTTATCAAATCTGATACCGTACCTGTTATGTTGTCTAGAGAATAAGTAAGTTTTACTTTCATTATGTAAATGATTTTTTATTATTGTAATGTTTGATCATGCAGTAAAGAATTTGAATTGATGTAACACAATGTCTTAAATTTGAGAAGAGTCATCAGGGTTTCTGATGATAAAATTGATCTCATAACAACAGTTTTCCCGATTTATTACGTTTTTGGTACCCTATCATAATTTGAAAAAGAAATTGACCATTCCTAATAACCATAGGTTGAAAAGGGGGAGAAGAAATTTGTGAAAGTCATTGATTGGGAGAGATTACGAGAGGAAGAGGAGGAAGAAGAAGAAGAATAAGAGGAGGAGGTTAAGCACTGGCGGCTCGTGCCCACAAAACAAGAAGGTGAAGTGCTGTACAGTGAAATAAACGGGCACTTCACCTCTTTTTGGAGGCGCCAGTGAGGAGAAGAAACTTACAGTATTTGAAAATATCCCATACACTGTTACTGAAAATAATCTAGAAAATATCTTAATTTGAATCGGTGTTACTTTTTTCAATTAATTCAACTCTTTATTTTCAATTTTCAGTCCATCCAGAAAACGTGTACGAAAACCCAGACACCATAGACGAGCTGAATAGAACAAGGAGTTCGTTCTCGACACTAACGTTGCGGAAAAAGGGCAAATACATTTCGGCATGGAACATTGAGGAGAAATTTCAGTTCAGGGTAACTGCCATTTGTAAACTGAACTGTGATCCTAACAGATCTGTGGAGGTAAGTTGGAAAATAAGTTGTTGAGTTGGAAAATAATTGCTTATAAGTTTGGAAAATAGAATTGTTTATTGGGAGGAACAGATTGTAATTGGTGCAAATTGTACCAGGTAATCAGAAAGTTCCCGTAGTAGTAAAGGTTGGTTGCCATTACTACAAAACATTGGCACAAGATGTAATAGAAACCCGTAGTTGTATGGAACAATGCAAATCAAGAATCAGCTGACCAGTGTGCGCTGCTCTATTCGCTATGAGCATCTACCGTGCTGCGCTCTGGTGGATTATCGTGTGTACTTTTATACGCGTTTTAGCATACAAAGCATAGCGCTAAATGGGAAAAACGCATTTATAATTAGAATGGTATTATTTGCTGCTTCATGCATTTCTCAGTAATTAGAACATGATATTTAAAATATGAATGTTAGTTATTGATAGTATTATAGCTCATTATATTAGAAAAATCCTAGTTTTCAAGTATTTGAGAGCAGACAACCGCAAACAGATGTATTTGAGAGTCGACAAAAACTTTGAGATAACAGCTGATAAGTTATCTTACATGAAAATGAAAAATTGGCACAAGCTCACATTTATTTGAAAAATTGAATGATATGAATATTCCTTATTAAAACATAATTAATAGAGTTTTTGCGTTGATAGTAACAGCTTATTAGATTAACTAACATAAAAACTATTCATGTACATTACCTCATGTACAGGTTAGAATGGAGCACTCCATGGTCCTACTTGATCGACAAATTCTTTTGCACGTAAACAAAACAATTAGGTTAGCTTCACCTATCAATATTTATTCAATGCAGTGAACCATTCTTTTTATTGATGAAACTTATGTATGGCAACTGGAAAAGTGTAGAACTTGAAATTTCCATTGCGTGTTTTATTTTTACAATCCAGAACACAACAAATTCTCCAGGCCATTATTTTAGGTTTAGCCCTATCTCCTCCAATGTTAATTCACTCAATTTTTCGCCGAAATGATCCGCCAATAGCGTCTCGATCGCCAAAAATATCCTTTCCACCCACTTGCACACAGCGAATACACCTCTGTGTTTCTATTGCATCTTGGGTACATATGCCCATGTTTTTAAGTAGTGGAAGCCCACCTTACCCACATCGCCCATCTCTACTGTTAGATTCCATGAGTATTGTACTATTATGTAACTTGATGAAAATTGAAGTTTTATTTACACCGCTTCTTTCTACCTACATATTATATGGGTATAGAATTTAGTACGTACTTGCCAGCTAACATAAAAAATGAAACAGAAATTAGACGTTTTAAAAATAAACTGAAAAAGCACTTAATAGAATTAAAATTGTATGTAACTTTGAAGAATTTTACAATTTTAATACATCTTGGACTAATTTTGACATTTCCCCAATTGTTTTCATAATTATTTATATTATATTTTATTATTTTGTTAAAATAATTTTGAAGACGCATTCATGTACATTGCTATGTATGTTTTGAATGAAGATTGATTGATTGCTGCTAAAATGAGAGTGGGACTATTCTCATTTCGACTGCTGGTATTGTCTGTCCAAGCAAAGAAGACATTCTGGCAAGACTGGGAAATGACTCCAGCTCGGTCAATATTGGTTCAAAAATTATAAATGTGGTCTAAATTGTAGATCAAATTGTTTCCTACAATTTGATAATTTTTGAACCAATATTGGCCAAGCTTGAGTCATTCTCCCATCTTGACAGAATGTCTTCTTTGCTTGAACAAACTATAGGATTGTCAACTGTGTGATACCTTAATCTTCACTAAGGTTGTTCACAATATATTATCAAGTTTCGATTTTATTTATTGAAGTTATCCAAAGATAATTAGACACCTACTGAGATCGGACTCCCCTGTGACCTAAAATCTTTTTCTGCTTATAGGTTGGTGTGTATGCCGGTCTATTTCATGGTGGTAAATCCCTTTGTGAAAGTCAGAAGACCTGTGAACGTCTAGTAACCAGAGAAGGTGAATGCTTGTGGGAGGAAGATCTGACTTTTGACATTAAAATATGTGACATTCCGAGGATGGCAAGGTTGTGTTTGGTGGTATTTGAACTGTCCAAGAACGCCAAGGCAGTGAGGGCTAGGAGGCTGAAGGATTCCAAACAGGTTAGTTCATTCTCACTTGGAAGAGCTTTTCGTAATTCAATAATCTAAAATCAGAACAATTTCGAATAAGCTTAGACTTTTACCAACCTAACTTACTTGATTTTAAAGAATTTAAGGTGTTGACAGTTGTACATGATGAATGTACTTAGTAATATATATATATATTTGTTATTTGTTAATTCTTTTCATTTATGTTTATATATATGTATATATATATATATATATATATATATATATATATATAAACATGAAATGAATATAAATGAATATATATATATATATATATATATATATATATATATATATATATATATATAAACATAAATGAAAAGAATTAACAAATAACAAATGAACAAATAACACTTTCAATAATCAATACAATCTTAGACCCACCTCAAATAAGAACCCAATCTATAATGATAACATTGAAACTATTATAAAAGACAACTCATGTATTCAAGCACAATATTCGTGAACAATATTATATTAACGATGAAAGTAGAACATGATATTTTATTTATGAATAGAGCTGGAGTCATTTTCCCATCTTGCCAGAATGTCTTCTTCGCTTGGAAAGAGGACTACCTGTTATAGAGGACCGTATAATAATAATAATATTAGAATCACTACGAATCAACTACTTTTTAGTGCATTTCATTTGAAAAAAATGCACTATTGGTCTTGACCGGATAATCGAAAATTTATGATGTGATATACTTTTTACACGTTTCCGAGCCCCCAGAACACGAATCTGATGTCCGTTCAAATTCATATATCTATATATATATATATATATATATATATATGTACAGATTCTTGTTAACACGATAACTCCGGAAGGGCTTGTCGGAGAGCGACCAAATTTTGCACAAAAATCATTAGTGTTAATATCTCGGTCAAGTTCGTTAACCAGCCAAATTGGTCCAAGGGAAGGGGGTGAAATTAGGGGATGAAATTTTGAAAAATCACTACAAATTGACCAATGACTTGATCGTTTTGAAAATTGGCGTGTATAATAGCCTTATTATGCCCTACAATTTGAGCCATCAACGGAAAAAATCCAATCAAAAATGGCGGAGAAAATTGCGAATAATATGCCGAAAATTGTGTTTTTTATGGGTTTTTCGAAAACGGCACCTTTGAATTCATACCCTGAATAGCTCATTATGAGTCATAAGATTCGAGCCATCATAGAATTTGAAATGCACTCTTTCCGACCGCCAGCTGCCGGAGCGAATTTTTCTACCTTTAAAAGCTCAAAAAAGTTGATAGAGAACTACTCTAAAGACTTTTTATTAAAGTGGGTGGAATAGTAGATATTCATTTCGGTCTTTGTATTTTTTTTCATTGATTTATTTTTTTTATAAATTTTTCTTTTTGTACTTCACAGGACCTATTCGTCAACCCAATGGGCTGGGTGAATACAACCGTATACGATTTCAAAAATCAGCTGAAAAGTGGAGCGATGACACTCTACATGTGGACCTACGCTGAGGATACGCAAAGCGATGATCTGTTGCATCCACTGGGAACAGTTGTATCAAATCCAAACATTGAGCATTCTACCGCTTTGACTATATCGTTCCCAAAGTGAGTACTACAGTCTTATTTCCTCCTATTTTCCTCGAATTTATTGTATCTTTCTTGTATGTTTTTCTCCTCCTTTTTCTCATACTTCTCCTCCTCTATTCCTTATTCTTCTTTCTTCTTATTCTTGGGTAAAGTCTTTTTCTTCATTCCTTTTTCCAATTTCCTCCATCCATCTTCTTCTTTCTTCTTATTCTTGGGTAAAGATGTGTTGCATTACTGAGAACAATACTGTATCAAATCCAAACACGGAGCTTCCTACACTTTTGACTATACCGTTCACAAAGTAAGTGAAGTACCTGATAGTAAAAACTCTCCTCAAGGGTGCTGTCCATTACTGCAAGTTGCGGCCACAAGATGCAATAGAAACACACGTAGTTGTACGAAGAAACGCGAATCAAAAATCAGCTGACCAGTGTGCGTTGCTCTCTACAACTCTGTGTTTATATTGCATCTCGTGCCAGTGTTTTGTTGTAATAGAAACCCAACTTTAGTGACAGATTTTATTAGTAGTAGTAGAATGTCTTTATTTATTCACCAAACATATTACAATGAATGCAGTTCATGTACAAAAATAACAAAACAAAATAAGAAATACTAGATTATTATATTATTTTAAAGAATAATAAAAATAAGACACAATTTTGGCATAGCCGACAGATTTGATTATATTTAATGTTTTAGGTATCATATTCTTGATCCATGTACCGTATTTCTTCACATGTTTGTTCATGTATTATATACATGTTTGTTCATTTATCATCATTCTATATATGTATAGAATGATGATAAAAAAATAGTTTTAGATAGCTGATTATTTGTTATGTGTAGATGTGTTCCATGTTAGTTCGAAAATGAAGTTATTTTGAATGCTGCAAATATTCTGTGTAAATGAGCTTCCTTCGTGTACGATTGTGTATCAATTTTGGACGTTTGTATCATTGCTGCGTATCAGTAAACCGCCGTTTATTAGACCTATCTATAATTCCATCTCATTTTTCATTGTGTCCATACATCTCTTAGCATCCATCCATCCATACATGTTGGATCTTGATACTTTTTATTGTTTTCTTTCTGAAACAGGTACCACCCAGAACACACAATCATCTATCCGACAATAGAGAAGATGGTGGACTATGTGAATTCCCTTAAAATAGCTGAAATGAAGGATGAACAGGGGGCAACGTCTGAAGTGGCCGCCCTAGGCTCGCAGACCAGCGCCACTTATTTGGACCAGATTAGGTGGGTAAAATGTCATTTATTCCGTTTTTATTCACTTATTCTCAAGAATGACGATCTGCTGTGTGTAAATATTTATTGGAATTTATTACTAACAATGCAGTCAAATAATGTTTTCAAGTAAGAAAACTGTAATGTTAAAATATGAAATGAGAATATAAATGTATGAGCAACAACCTCCAAGTGAATGTTTTCTCTTTGTCCTACTTTGTCAAACTCCAAGGACAGCTGATAATATTAATGGTGAATATATCTGTGCTTAACACTACAGAAACTTTTCAAATTACCTTAGTGCAGCGGAGGCGTTTCGTGCTGTTCGAGTACATTGTCAACATTCTGTGGTGTTTACAATGTTGTAAGTTTCATTACTGTAAAAACATTTGACTGCATAGTCAGTAATAAAATTCATACCAGTGTATGTTCATTCAATTATTCTATTTATTTTATTTGTTCTATACATTTTTCTATTCTATTCAGGTTTCTTGAGTAGTTGTGAAGGTGTTATTGTGGTAAGTTAGTTATCCAGATTAAGTGAAAGGATAAGATATTGTCAAACCAAATATTAATTAAAAATCGAGATACCGGTACCGGTTTTGGTTAGTACACCATTTTCAAATCTCTGATAAACTATCAAATCACGCTGTTGTCTGCTTCTTAAGCGCTCCAACAACTGATGTTGTCAATAACAGTAGTCGTTTAGCTGTGCCTACATGATGTTTTAGAAATTAGAAGGGATGATAGATGCTTAAAATCAGCTGTTTGTAGTTTAGATTAAGTAAATGAGACAGACGCGACCATAGCTTTTTGGCCGCAGCTATATGTGATTAATGAAGAATTATATTGTTCTTAATTTGTAATGGAAGCATTACTTGTTTATTGAAAAAAAACTCTGTCGCCAACTACCAGTTTCTATTTATTTTCGTATTCTGGTCGAGCAAAGAAGACATTCTGGCAAGATGGAAAAATTGCTCCAGCTCGATCAACATTGGTTCAAAAATCATAAATTTGGTTACAAATTGTAGAAAACATTCTGTTCTACAATTTGAGACCAATTGAACCAATATTGACCGTGCTGGAGTCATTTTCTCACCTTTCCAGAATGTCTTCTTTGCTTGGACAGACTATGCCAACAATACTTTTACTTACTGATGCTCAATTATCGTGCATAGTTCTAATAATTAAGGTTACACTCTTAATAACTTTTTTGATATCAATTCTAAGTCTAATAAGAAGTGAACTAGTCATAAGTATTCCTCTTGTGAATCAGCTGATGGAGAATAGTCAAAATTAAGGGTCAATAACACAAAGTGAAGTGTGCATTAATATAATAATTATTTTTTGATCAACAGGTTATCAACCGAACGCGATCCCCTGCAAGAAATGCACGAACAGGAACGGAAGATGATCTGGTCGCTAAGATACGAACTTCTCACTCTAGTGCCGAGTCTGCTGCCGAAACTTCTGGACTGCGTGGAGTGGAACGACCACAGCGAGGTGGCTGAAATGCTAACTTTGCTCACCAGATGGCCCCAGCTGACGGCTGAGAAAGCTCTGGAGTTGTTGGATTACGCCTATGCCGACCAGGCGGTTAGGTCGTTTGCAGTTAGGTGTTTGTTCAATATTAGGTGAGTTAGGGGTTTATATTAGGTATAAATTTATCCAACTTCTCTCTCTTCTTCTTTATCATTCATCATTTATTCATCCTGACTCAAGTTTCTTGTCCATAGGTAAATAAGAATAACATTTCACAATCTTTTAAAGTTTCTTCTTCTTCTTCTTCTTCATCATCTTCTTCTTCTTCTTCTTCTTCTTCTTCTTCTTCTTCTTCTTCTTCTTCTTCTTCTTCTTCTTCTTCTTCTTCTTCTTCTTCTTCTTCTTCTTCTTCTTCTTCTTCTTCTTCTTCTTCTTCTTCTTCTTCTTCTTCTTCTTCTTCTTCTTCTTCTTCTTCTTCTTCTTCTTCTTCTTCTTCTTCTTCTTCTTCTTCTTCTTCTTCTTCTTCTTCTTCTTCTTCTTCTTCTTCTTCTTCTTCTTCTTCTTCTTCTTCTTCTTCTTCTTCTTCTTCTTCTTCTTCTTCTTCTTCTTCTTCTTCTTTCTTTCTT
This sequence comes from Sogatella furcifera, assembly GCA_017141385.1. NCBI lineage: Eukaryota > Metazoa > Arthropoda > Insecta > Hemiptera > Delphacidae > Sogatella > Sogatella furcifera. The sequence continues at coordinate 483,558 of CM029559.1, read as the reverse complement.
CTTCTTCTTCTTCTTCTTCTTCTTCTTCTTCCTTCTTCTTCTTCTTCTTCTTCTTCTTCTTCTTCTTCTTCCTTCTTACCTCCTCCTCCTCCACCTCCTCCTCCTCCTTGTTCTTCTTCACTTTTTGTCCTTCTCCTTCTCCATCTTATTTTCTTCCTTCTTCTAGTCCTTCTGCTCCTCTTTCCCTTCTTGTTATCCTCTTCATCCTCCTCCTTTTTCTCCTTCACTTTCTCCCTCCCCTCCTCCTTTTCATACTAGTCCTCCTTGTTCTCCTGCTCCTTCACCACTACCTTCCCCTTATCTTCCTACTCCTCCTTCTTTGTCTTCTCCTTCTTCACTTTCTTTATATTAGGCTGCCGGCTAGGTTATGCTTATTAGAACTTTGGTTGGGTAAAGATGAAGTTTCCTTTACACGACACGACATGATGGTTGAACAGCTGTAACCAAACACAGCTCTTGTTGTTTAAGCTCAAGCACAAGACAATCTGACAAAATGTTTTCTAAAATTTGAGACCGAATTTATTATTATTATTGAACAAATATTGACCAAATTGGAGTCATTTTCCCATCTTGCCAGAGGGTCTTCTTTGCTTGGATTGGACTACAGTTCTTTACACCAATAAAAGCCATACGCATATTCAGTTTTTATTCCTGATCAAAAGCTTTTTTCTCTTTTCAGTGATGAAGAGTTGTCCCTGTACCTGCTTCAATTGGTGCAAGCTTTGAAGCATGAGTCCTACCTGTGCTGTGATTTGGTTGAGTTCCTGTTGAAACGTGCCCTAAACAATCAGAAAATCGGGCACTTTCTGTTCTGGCATTTGAGGTAAGCAATCGCACACTCATTCTTATCTTTCTGGCATTTGCTATAGTCTACTTTGGTAGATCTACAAATTGGTCCAAGGGAAGGGGGTGAAAATAGGAGATGAAAATTTAAAAAAATCACTACAAATCGACCAATAACTTGATCGTTTTGAAAATTGGTGTGTATAATACCCTTATTATGCCCTACAATTTGAGCCATCAACGGAAAAAATCCAATCAAAAATGGCTAATAATATGCCGAAAATTGTGTTTTTCGAAAACGGCACCTTTGAATTCATACCCTGAATAGCTCATTATAAGTCATATGATTTGAGCCATCATAGAATTGCATTTGAAATGCACTCTTTCCGACCGCCAGCTGCCGGAGCGAAGTTTTATTGAAAGTTGAAATTGTAATGTAAACATTCATCATCCATCATAATTCATTCACTATGTAGCCCAAAACATCATCATCCACTTATCACCTTTGCTTAAAATACTTTATATAAGTCGCAATTGTAACAATAAATAAATAATTATTATTTCGTATTTTGTATTAAGTTTTATGATTCAGCATAACATGGTTTTGAACTGTGTAGTAAGAATTTGTTAGTATTTATTTATTAATCTATTGGAAAAACACACATTTATAAGAAGGAACAGGCATAGCCCTTGGTATTTCAAAACACAATTTTCATTAAAATATAGTCCAAAATTTGAGGTTACAAGTCCAAATTTCTTCTCATTCAAAGAAATGATCTGGAAGTGATAATAGTATTAGGATTAGGTTAGAACATGTTGCACCCACCCAAATTTATTTTTCAATAGATAGTTGATGGATTTGTGTAGTTTAGTAGTGTACTTGCAGTGAAATAAACAAATTATCAAATTTATTTACAATTTGTTTTCCTATTTTTCAGATCAGAAATGCACGTAGCCTCGGTGTCAGTTCGCTTCGGTCTGATTTTGGAAGCCTACTGTCGTGGTAGCCAAGAGCACATGAGATCGCTGACCAAACAGACTGATTTTCTGGAAAAGATGCGCCATCTATCGGATAATATCAGAATGAAGAAGGATAGCAAAGATAAGGCGAAACAGTATTTGAAGGAGACATTGGCTGAGCCTTCGTTTTCCGAAATTACTTCGCTGGTATCGAGTCCCCTAGATCCCAGCCATAAGTTGAAGAAAATCAAGTTAGTATAAAAATGTTCAAAATTATCAAGTCCATTTGTGTTTCATGCTGAAAGTGGAATGATATTAATGGATAATGAAGGACCATACATGTTGATAAAAGAGAAGACGCATTAAACTAAAAAGTTGGGTGGTTCCTTGTACGTGATGTAACCTACTAACAGCTGATGTAAAACTGTTATAGTCTCTTCTCAGCAGCTTCCTGCTGCATCAGCTGTTGGAGCAGAAGAAGCCGCCTTACATTTTGGTTTCGTCTGCACCTAGTGCTCTCAAACAGCTGATGTTGTCAATTCAGCTATGTATAGAAGATGTTTGATTCTAAAAAATATAATCTACGATAAGCTAAGTGACAACTCAAATTGACAACATTAACTATTAGAGCGTACAAGGAACTGCATAACGTTTTGGCATAAAATAATATTCACAGTCACTTGTACAGTCTGTCCAGGCAAAGAAGACCCTCTGGCAAGATGAGAAAATGACTCAAGCTCGGTCAGATTTCGTTCAAAAATGATCAATTTGATCTACCATTAAGACCACATTTATAATTTTTCAACCAATATTGACAAAGCTGGAGTAATTTTCTCATCTTGCCAGAGGGTCTTCTTTGCTTGGACAGACTATACTGTGTATTGGATTCTCGGTGAGTGATCGTGAAGCGTGGTCTGGTCTTGGATGTGTGACCAGTATTTGGCCAAGTACACATTGGAAAGGTGTGGAACCTACCTGTGAGGGTCTCCCCAACATTGGAAGCCATACATATATTATTCATTAATACAAAATAATTATCACAATAACTTGAGTAGAATTAACTTATGATTTTCTCAAATAATTCATGGTTTTTCAATTCTTCAAGTCAGAAAAATTCAGACTTATAGACTGAAAGATGCAGTAAAATTTAACTATGGTTTCCTTAAATAATTTATGTTGTTTATGATCTTTATCCTACATAAATAGAGAGTAATGGATTCTAAGATAGAGTAAAATTCAACTATGATTTTCTCAAATAATTCATGGTCTTCTAATTCTTTAAGGCAGAAAAATTCAGAGTAATGGATTAAAAGATGGAGTAAAATTTAACCATGTTTTTTTTTAGTAATTTATGTTTTTCCAATTTTACAGGTTAGATAAATGCAGAGTAATGGACTCGAAGATGCGCCCCCTATGGTTGGTGTTCGAGAACGATGATCCTCACGGCGATGACATATATATTATTTTCAAAAATGGCGACGACCTCAGGCAAGATATGCTGACACTGCAGATGATTCGTATCATGGACAGCCTGTGGAAAGCGGCCGGACTGGATTTGAGGTTAGGAAATTCAGTTTTAAAAATTTTTTCTTGACATTTTATTGTTGATAAAACTACTCAAACCCCTAAACAATAGCGTTGTTAAATTATTAACAGACAAAAAGTCAGAATCTACTACTAAATGAGACAGAAAAAATCAAAATTTACTATTTTTTTTAACTTTTTCATGATATTTTATTATAGTTGATAAATATATATAGTTGATAAAACTACTCAAACCCCTAAACAATAGCGTTGTGAAATTATTAACAGACAAATAGTCAGAATCTACTACTAAAAGAGACACAAAAAATCAAAATTTACTATTTTTTAACTTTTTCATGATATTTTATTATAGTTGATAAATATATATAGTTGATAAAACTACTCAAACCCCTAAACAATAGCGTTGTGAAATTATTAACAGACAAATAGTCAGAATCTACTACTAAAAGAGACACAAAAAATCAAAATTTACTATTTTTTTTAACTTTTTCATGATATTTTTTATTGTTGATAAAACCACTCAAACCCCTTAGCAATAGCCTTGTGAAATTATTAAAAAAGACAAATTAAGTCACCCTTCCTATTCATAGGATGAGTTCAAACAGGTATTCACCTTTTTTTATTCATTTATTTTTACAATTGCGACTTGATAGCAAGTATTTTAAGCAAAGGTGATGCTGAGTGAGTGAATATAGATTTATGTATATTGTATAGATATATTGTATATGGACTGGTCGAGCAAAGATAACATTCTGGCAAGATGGGAAAATGATTCCAGCTCGGTCAAGATCTGTTCAAAAATTATTAATTTAGTCTCTTATTGTAGAGTAGAATGTTTTCTACAAATTGAGATTATTGCCTATATTAAATATTCATATTAAAGATTATTAATAAAGATAATATTAATGATGATTAAAGATTCATATTGCCAGAATGTTCACTTTGTTCAACCAGAGTATTAAGAAATTAAGATGTACAAAAAAAGCTGTATAAGTGATTCTTCCTCTCCTTCTTTCAATTTTTCTTCTTTTCCATAAATTTTCCCCCCTTTCTTCTCCATCTTCTTACTACTTCATCTCCTGTTTCTTCTCCTGTTCTTCTCATCTTCTTATAATTTTTCCTGTTTCTCACTTTATGATTTGTTTTTCTTCCTACTCTTCCATTCCTCTTCCTTTTTATCTTTGTTTCTTCTTTTGTTTCTTCTCTCTCTTCCTCACTCCTCCTCTTCCTTTATTTCTTCTTCTTCTTCTCTTTATGTTCCTCTTTCTCCTTCTCCTCTCCTTCTTATCATGCCTTCCTCTTTTCTTACTTCATTCCTGCTCTCTTTCTACCTTCCCTTTTCTTACTTCACCTTCACCTTTTCTTACTTCATTTCCTGTTCTCCTTCTTCTTCTCCACCATCTTTACTCCACCTTTCCTTTTCTTACTTCACCTTCACCTTTTCTTACTTCATTTCCTGTTCTCCTTCTTCTTCTTCCACCATCTTTACTCACCTTTCCTTTTCTTACTTCACCTTCACCTTTTCTTACTTCATTTCCTGTTCTCCTTCTTCTTCTCCACCTTCTTTACTTCACCTTTCCCTCTTCTTACTCATTTCCTGTTCCTTTCTTCCTCTTCTTTATTCATCTTCTCCTCCTCTTCTCCTCTTCCTCTTCTTTATTCATCTTCTCCTCCTTCTCCTCTTCCTCTTCTTTATTCATCTTCTCCTCCTCCTCTCTTCCTCTTGCTCTTTCTTCTTCCTCCTGCTACTTTTCCTAGCTTTCTTCCTCAAAATTAATTCCAATTTTGTAATGGTGATTTTCTTTTTCAGGATGAATCCCTACGGCTGTATATCCACCGACAACCGTGTAGGCCTAATTGACGTGGTTCTACAGGCTGAAACTATTGCTAATATTCAGAAGGAAAAAGGCATGTTTTCAGCCACCTCTGCTTTTAGGAAAGGATCGCTATTAGGTGAGCACTAATATTATGATAATTTCATGGGAGAAATAACTATGTACTGTACTCTTTCACATGGACTCTATAGTGGGACTCTATAGTAGACTCTCTTGATTGTTCAGTAAAGTAGTGTTAGAATGAAAAACTCTTCTTATTGTAATATTAGGTTTCCTGTGTTTAATAAAGTCTGTCCAAGCAAAGAAGATATTCTGGCAAGATGGGAGAATGACTCCAGCTCGGTCAATACTGGTTCAAAAATTATTTAATTAAAGTCTGTCCAAGCAAAGAAGATATTCTGGCAAGATGGGAGAATGACTCCAGCTCGGTCAATACTGGTTCAGAAATTATTGATTTGGTATGAATCGCAGGAAACGTTCTTAAATTATAAATTTGGTTTCGAATTGTAGGAAACGTTCTTAAATTATAAATTTGGTTCTGCTGTTCAATTTGAGACGCAATATCTACCGAGCTAAAGTCATTTTTCCATCTTGTCAGAATGTCTTATCTGCTCGACCAGTTGTAATTGAATTTGTATGTTTGATTAATACACATTACTGAGAAACTATTAACCATCAAAATTATTGAAATTATAATAAGAGGATCACAACATGGCTTATTTCGATCTTACTTATATTTGCCATACAATAAATACATATCCAAACTTCAAAATATGTTAGTTTATTACCAATAATCACTTCCTAGTTGTAGCTGTCGCCAAAAAGTTATGTGCGGTTTCATCTGTCTTTGATTGTAACCTACTAACAGCTGATGTTGAGCATCTGTTGTCCCTTTTGATTTCAAGACCATCATCTAGGCATAGCTAAATGACAACTTAAATTGACAACACCAGCTGTTGTAGCGCTCAAGTAGCAGCCGAAACCGTATTAATTTTTGGCTTCAGCTATACCCTATAATTGAACTAATTACTATTTTTGTTTTGTTGTTTCAGCCTGGTTGAAAGACCATAATCAGACGGAGAGTAGTCTGAATAAAGCAATAGAAGAGTTCACATTCTCCTGCGCCGGCTACTGTGTGGCAACCTATGTGCTAGGCGTGGCTGACAGGCATTCGGACAATATTATGGTCAAGAGGACTGGACAGGTGAATTGAAGAAAATAATGTCAATAGAGATAATAATTGAAGAAAATCTTGTTGATAAAGAACTAACAGATAATAATTATTGCAATAATAGATAATAGTAATAACAATTTGAGACCAAATTGATAATTTTTTAACAATTATTGACCGAGCTGGAGTCATTTTCCCGTATTGTCAAAATGTCCTTGTTTCTGCTCTCTTCTTCTTGATTTTTGTTTCTTGGTTCTTAATTCTTGTTATTTTTGTCCTTGTTTCTTGTCTCTTCTTCTCACTTTGTTTCTTATTACTTTTGTCCTTGTTCCTTGTCTCTTTTTCTTGCTTCTTGTTTCTTAATTCTTGTTATTTTTGTCCTTGTTCCTTGTCTCTTTTTCTTGCTTCTTGTTCCTTAATTCTTGTTATTTTTGTCCTTGTTCCTTGTCTCTTTTTCTTGCTTCTTGTTCCTTAATTCTTGTTATTTTTGTCCTTGTTCCTTGTCTCTTTTTCTTGCTTCTTGTTCCTTAATTCTTGTTATTTTTGTCTTTGTTTCTTGTCTCTTCTTCTAGCTTTGTTTCTTATTTCTTTTGTCCTTGTTCCTTGTCTCTTTTTCTTGCTTCTTGTTTCTTATTTCTTTTGCATTTGTTTCTTGTTTTTTTTCAGCTTCTTGTTCTTTTTTCCTTGTCCCTAGTCTCTTTTTCTTGTTTCTTGTTCCTTTTATCCTTCCTTCTTAGCTCTTTTTCAAACTACTTGTCTCTTTTTCTCTCTCCTGTTCTTTGGTTATTACAAAAACTTTAGTTTTTCACTTTTCCAGTTCTCATTTCCTACTTATTTATTCTTTTTTCCTATTTTTTTCTTATTTGCTACTTTATTCTTATTCTCCTTTCTGGCTCCTACTTATTGGTCTTTGATTCTTGATTCCTGTAATAAAACTGATGGATTCCTATAAGTAGTATTTCGCCATGTTGTCAATTTTGTATGAATAGTTCTATGATTTCATTCTATCAATGCATTTCATTAATTTCATGTTTCATTTTTTGTGTTACAGTTATTCCACATAGACTTCGGTCACATTCTGGGTCACTTCAAGGAGAAGTTCGGCTTCAGACGAGAACGCGTCCCATTTGTGCTGACTCACGATTTTGTGCACGTGATCAACAGAGGCCAACAGGCCAAGAAGGAAGCGCTTGAATTCAAATCGTTTCAGTCGCTTTGTGAGAGGGTAGGTTGAGTTTTCATTTTTCGAGTTTAAATTTGGTCTCATATTGTAGGAAACATTCTGTTCTACAATTTGAGACCAAATTTATAATTTCTGAAGCAATATTCACCGAGCTGGAGACATTTTCCATCCTGCCAGAATGTCTTCTTTGCTTGGGCATAATATAACTTTGAGTTTTAGATTAACTTATTCTTGAATATTCATAATATGCTATCTTTCAAAAGTATACGGCGTTATGCAGGAAGGAACCAACCCACAATCAACTATTTCTGAGATATCCAGTATCAAACTTGATTGGTCTGGTTGAGCAAAGAGAACATTCTGGCAAGATTGTAGAATTACTCTAGCTCGGTCAATATTGGTTCAAATAATTATAAATTTGGTCTCAAATAGTAGGGAAGAATGTTTCCTACAATTTGAAACCAATATTGAGCGAGCTCTGGTCATTTTCCCACCTTGCCAGAATGTGTTCTCTGCTCGACCTTGACATACTCGCACATGAACTACTATCCCATGTCCAATCTACATGTCTTCTTTGCTTGGACATACTGCATGATGTGCTGTTTCCTTCTAGCAGCTGATATGAAGCATCTATTGTCTCTTTTGATTTCAAAAACATAATCTAGGCATAACTATATGACAACTCTAATATTGACATCAGCTGTTGGAGCGCACAAGGATCAGCCAGAACTGCTCAATTTTTGGTGTCAGTTATAAAAGGGTATTGATTAGATTGAATTCTTTCAACCCTATAACGTTTTTGTGTCAGCTTTATCAGTAGTAGAATAATTATTAATGAATTATGTTCTCTTTATTTTTCCAGGCTTTCTTGATTCTGAGGCAACACGGCTGTTTGATTTTGTCGTTGTTCGCTATGATGATATCAACTGGTCTACCTGAACTCAGCTCTGAAAAGGATCTCAACTACTTGAGAGAGACACTGGTAAGTCAAACCAATTATTGTAATATTTCCTCTATCTTAGGGCTACTTTAGTACTGTTTTTATTCTAAATTTCAATCTCAGTACCCTTTTTCAATTATTTTTATTTGTGCATAACATGTTTCGACTATTAATAGGCATTTGCATTTGCAACTATAAAGTACAATTGCAATATATTGAGACTCTAATCAATAATCATCCAGCAGTTGGTGTACTGCAACAACTAATAATTCTTCCATATTTTTTTCTTTTTCAGGTGCTAGACCTATCCAAAGAAAGTGCGCTCATCCATTTCCAGTCAAAGTTTGACGAAGCTCTGTGCAACTCGTGGAAGACGTCACTTAACTGGGCATCACACAATATGGCCAAAAACAACAAGATATAGACTGCTATGCTGTGACTTCGATTTTCTTGGTTCCTTGTTCAATACCAGGTTTCATTTCTGCAATATTGGTGTTCCTTGTTCACTTTCCTGTGTTATGGAATCCATTATGGCCAACGAAACAAGATATAAACTGCTAAGCTGTATATTGTTTTGTTCCTCTGGTTCAGTATCAGGTTCCGTTTCTGCAATATCGGTGTTCCTTGTTTGTTCAGTTTCCTGGGTTCTAAAATCCATTATGGCCAAAACAAGCTATAAACTGCTATGCTGTAAATTGTTTTGTTTCTGGTTCAGTATCAGGTTCCGTTTCTGCAATATCATGTGTTCCTGGTTTAGTAGTATAGTTTGTACAAGCAAAGAAGACATTCTGGCAAGATGGGAAAATGACTCAGCTTGATCAATATTGGTTCAAACACTATGAATGTGGTCTTAAAAGTGTCTTCAACAGTTTGAAACGAAATTTATCATTTTTTAACCAATATTGATCAAGCTTGAGTCATTTTCCCATCTTGCCAGAATGTTTTCTTTGCTTAGACAGACTGTTCTAGGTTCTTTTCTTGCAATATTTGCGTCTCAGGTTCCATCTTTGCAATATTTGGGTTCCTTTCGTGATACAGTATATTTGTTATCAATTTTATTAAAGAAAAATAGTGCCAATTACATTTTTTAAGCTTCTTGAAGTGAAACATAATCAAAGAACTACTTGCTGAACAGAGTAGAATCTCATTCTATTTACATTGAAAAATAGAATTTTGGCAATAAAAAACCTGAAAATATTAAACTCAAAAATCATGACAGCATTACAAGTGAAATATTGTTTTGAAAAGTAAATTATTCTATCACTTCTCAACCTTACTATGCGTTTATATATGATTTCCATTGTATTTTAAACAAAACATCATTGTATTTATAATTTCTGAAAGGTTGTTGTATTTTCAATTTCACATCTTGTACTTGTACTACTAGGAAATGTAATTTTATTCAAGAGAATTATCATAGTTAAGTTGAATATTTTGTTATTATTGCTTTAAACAGGCTTAAGCTTACGGTATATAATTTATCATTGTTTATTTTATTTCAAATATTATTGTATAAATAAGTGCTGAGATGAAAGATTGTTAGTAAAGTGAAATATTGATAAGATAGTGAGAATATAAATATTATTGCTTAGAATGTTGTTTTATTGACTTGTTTATTCTAAAATATTGAAGTGTGAAAGTAATGTGTTGTAGTATAGTGTGTTCAAGCAAAGAAGACATTCTGGCGACATGGGAAAATGACTCTTAACTCGGTTAATATTAATAAAAAAATATTATTACCTATAAAATTGATCTCAAATGATTGTACACCATGACGAGGCTTCAATCCTCTACCATTTGTTTCGTCTATGCTCACTTGGAGCGCTAGAGTATCAAGTTCCGTTCTTTAATAAATGAAATGAAATTAGGATGGCAGTGGATTGATTTTCACTTCACTGTCGTCTGCTATCTGTTATCTTCCATTCTTCGTAGTCGCTGCACAAACCATTTCCTCAATTAATTTATTATTATTTAATCTAAAGTCTTCCCAAACGAAGGATGCTTCTATTGCAAGTTTCCGCAGAGCAGTTGGATCAAATTAGTGCAAGGATGTCATCAATCAACCACTTGTATTCGCAGTAAATTAAGTGAAAGATTAGGAACTCACAACATTCTACCCCAAAGTATCAACTAATAGAACAGTTTTTCATTCTTCAGGTAAGCTTTATGTACGGTAATTATTATAATTGGTTAGTTTACTTTTAAGATGCTGGAAATTTTGGATGATTGGCTATTGTATGTTCGAATACTTTTATCGTACGTTAAGCCTACCTAAGATGTCTTGAAAGTAGCCTATACAGTAGGTAACGTCTGGTCGACCAAAGAAGACATTCTGGCAAGATTGGAAAATGACTTCATATCGGTCAGTATAGCTTCAAAAACTATCAATAATTTGTTTGTCCCAAGTTGCAGAAAACATTCTGCTCTACAATTTGAGATCAAATTTATAATAATTTGAACCAATATTGACAGAGCTGGAGTCATTTTTCATCTTTCCAGAATGTTTCCTTTGCTTGTCCAGACTATACCTTGAGATCCCTATACCTATTGGGGATATATTGGGGCTGGTCCATCCAAGATCCAGCAACAAACTCCGTCTTTGAGAAACCGAACAATATCAGTGAATAAACAAAAAAATTAAAGACCTGGAATTTGATAGATATAGCATATGAATGAACTGAGAAGCCTATATTGATTTTGAAATTTGAGAGTTGAAGTCAAAATAAATTAATTGTAACTTTTGAACCTCAAGGCACGTTTTCCGCTATGCGGAATGGTCCGACGGTCGACCGCAGTTGGACAGCTACAGCCAATCACAGCTCTCATTGCTCAAGCTGAGGGACAAGCTGTCCGACTGCGGCCGACCGTGTAATAGGAAAACGTACCTTCAGAAATCAACCTCAATTGCTCTTACCTCTTTTTCAGCTCAATAACCATCAAAGCTACGAGCTTCTAACTGGTTGTATTCGATTTATCAGCTGATTTCACATGATAATTGACCACTATAATACCCTCTCAAGGCCGCTACAAAATTATAAAATTTAGAAATTAAATGAAGATTAGAAAACCAAAATGGCGATTGTGTGAGTAATTGAGGACTTTCGTACATTTTGAGAATGATATTTAGGTATGTTTTCCACCCAGGAACAATGCCCTAGAGCACTGGCGGCTCGTACACACGAAACAGGCGAAGTGGCCGTATCTTTTACTGCACAGCACTTCACCTGTTTCGTGGACACAAGCCGCCAGTGTCCTAGAGTATTGTTAGGGAGTTCACAAACACTCTGCAGAGTTAGATGATTTCCTAACCTCACTTTTTCACTGTCAGCCGCAATAGGTAGACGTCGCAGCGGCGTGGGTGGCAGTGGTGGGGCGATGACGTCATCACGTGTCACGCCCAACGACAACCTGCCCACCTATAAGCTGGTGGTGGTGGGGGACGGGGGCGTGGGGAAGAGCTGTATCACCATACAGTTCTTTCAGAAGCTGTTTGTCACCGATTATGATCCGACAATTGAGGACAGCTATCTACAGCACACGGAGGTGGATGGCGGGTACTGTGTGCTGGATGGTGAGAGGAACTAATAATTATTATATAATTATTATAAACATAATTAATATAATTAATAATTATATAAACATTATAGAGACTGCACACTCATAGTGTGTTTATTGAATTTTAAGCTTTTGATTGACTAAGCCGAATCCACCATAGGCTACTCCTGCTAACTCACATTATAATATGATTCATCATGGAATCAAGCTTGATTGTGATCTCCTGCGATACACATTTCACACCCAGTATTGTCTCTGCCAGTCTTACTTCCAACAGGCCGAGGACGCACTGCCGGTGGGTATAGCATGGAGGGTGGAGGATATTTGGAAGGTGGTTTACTGAAGAAAAGACTTTGTGATATGTTAAAGAATAAACCACTGTATAAAATTGAGGAATTTTCACACGCGCTTTTTGTATAATTTTAAATATCTTGACACCTGTTACTATTCTTGAAGAATGTGTAATAAAGAACTATTGACTATTGACTATTTGGTGAATTTATAGAACATACACAGACAAATCATCCATCCGGAAAGATATGGCATTCTCACTGTGTATGCAGGACAAACGGCGTTTTCAAATTGTAAGACCCTTGATTTTGGAAACATACAGTAAAAACGTTCACGATGTCTCGATAACGGTTGAAGATACAGCAGTTTTGAGTACACCGTTGGAAAGAGCGTATAAAAATTAGTAGTATTACATGTGATAAATTTTTACATTTTTGCACATACGGCGTTTTTACTTAGCACGGCAGAATAGTTCATGTTAGCCTGTATGCTGTATCCACACCATAATTCGAAAATATGGAAGATGGCAAAAAATTAGTTCTCAACAATCTGTTACGGAGCAATTCACACCAACGGTCTCACTACGATAATAGTAATAGTAATAATATTATTATTCTATAGTCTGTCCAAGCAAAGAAGACATTCTGGCAAGATGGGAAAATGACTCCAGCTCGGTCATTATTTGTTGAACAATTATAGATGTGGTCTAAATAGTAGATCAAATTGTTTTCTTAAAATTTGAGATGATATTGATAATTTTTGAACCAATATTGACTCAGTTTGAGTCATTCTCCCATCTTGCCAGATGGTCTTCTTTGCTTGGACAAACTCTATGCCAATTCTTTCTTTCATTCTTTCTTTACAATTGTGACTTGGTTTCCAAGTATTTTAAGCAAAGGATGAATGAATGATGAATTATGATGATGAAGGTTTAAGATGATTCACTCCACCTCTAAGTTGTACCATTGAATATGGATTATACTTCTACCCATACTCAAAGGTTGTACTTTGGAAACTGTAAATTGCTAAAATCGATTTTCAGTGTAGGTAGCAAGTTATTGGTTTTTGTTTCAGTTCTTGATACAGCGGGACAAGAAGAGTACAGCGCTATGCGGGAACAGTACATGAGGAACGGAGATGGATATATGCTTGTCTACTCAGTCACTGACAAGCAGAGCTTCGACAATATCAAACACTTCCACACACAGATACTGCAGGTTAAAGATAGGTGAGTTACACTAGTTTGTATAGTCTGTCCAAGCGGAGAAGATCCTCTGGCAAGATGAGAAAATGACTCCAGCTCGGCCAATATTGGTTCAAAAACTGTTGATTTGGTCTCAATCGAAGGAAACATTCTGATCTACAATTTTGCTTGGACAGACTGTAGTTATGCTGAAAGGAACCAATCAACAAAAATTTAAAAAATGGATTTTTGAATATTTGAAAAGTAAAACTCATATTTAATTTTGTGAATAATTTAACTAATTTTTTAGTATACTCTGTCCAAGCAAAGAAGATCCTCTGGCAAGATGAGAAAATGACTCCAGCTCGTTCAATATTGTTTCAAAAACTGTTGATTTGGTCTCAATCGTAGGAAACATTCTGATGTACAATTTCAATGCTAAGGTGTTTACTGGCAACTAAGATTTCTATAAGATAAGAGAAAGAAAGTTGAAAATATTCAAAAGTTTTATAATTGTGTCACGCACAGAAGAGCCTTTGGCAACATGGCTGCCATTCAATGCTGCCAGTAGTTGAAATTTGAAAATTGTTCTAACATAACCAAATTTAGGAGGAAATAGTACAGGCTCAGACTATTTTTTCTGTCCTAGTTCATAATTATGTTATGATTTGTGCTATAATATGTCAATGATTGAATAAATAAATGAATGAAAAATATTTTCATTCGTGAAATCAATATGATTATGATTAGTGTAAAAACGGTAGGTTGGCTGAAGTGATTTTTCCCTGAAAATTTTAGTTCTGCGCATGCGTAGTTACACTCTCACTTCCCTCCGCCATCTTGCAAGAGGCTCTTCTGTTCTTGGCACAACTAACTTATACAAGTCTTCATTCTACTGTACTTGTTTCGTCAATCGAATATAGAGAGATTTATAATATTAACAGATACACTGTTACAATTGTGCTGATGAATATAATGCTTATTGACACTATTATATTCAAAATTTCACTTACTTCTCACCATTCTTGAACTTTAAATATTTTTTCTCGAAATTATGTACTATACAGGGTGTTTCAGGAGGAATGTGCAATACTTCAGGCTGATTCCTTACACCAAGTAGACAAACTATGTAAAATTAGCAGGAATTGAATGAACTAGTTCCAAGTTTGTAACTTTAGCGGTTATCGAGATAATTGAAAAAATATGCTAAAAAACGCCATTTTTCAACAATAAGGGTTATAACTGGATAAGGAATTATAAAATTGTATTTATTATTAATGGAACAGCTAATTTTACATAGGAATTGATCATTTTTGAACCTCTTAATATATTTTGAAAAATCTCAATTTTCCGCAATTTTGGAGGTTGGTCCCATGGAACTTTTTTGTCTACTTGGTGTAAGGAATCAGCCTGAGAAGTATTGCACATTCCTCCTGAAACATCCTGTATACTATCAATTCCAAATTTTCAATGATTGATGTTAGATATGACATGAATGATAATGCTCATTCAAAAACTAGTTTAAAGACAAATTTTCAAGGCAATATTTCCCCAAAAATCATCCCCCATACCTAGGAGGGAGCGGAATACGATTCAGTTCTTTACCCCCCCCCAAATCCATTCCTGGCTACGCCCTTGTGTCTATTGATTATCTATGTCTTTCTTAGTGTAAGTTTTCTCCTATTTTTGTGCTTTCAGGGACACATTTCCTATGCTGCTAGTAGCCAACAAGGTGGACCTGGTGCATGCCAGACGTGTTAGCGAGGACGCGGGACGGGATTTGGCGCACCAACTGGGCGTGGCCTATATTGAGACCAGTGCCAAAGATCCGCCACTCAATGTAGATGAGGCGTTTCATGAGGTAAGTCTCATTACAAATTCTCAAGGTTCTATAGATGCACTCCAAGATTTTATTTACAGTATTAGCCAAAATGAACAGTACTAAAACTTATTCAGCTGTAGTTGCCTCCTCGATCAGCTGATCAAATTGGTGATTGTTGACACGGCTTTGCGTACATTACTTCTTTCCTATTTGATGTTCGTTTTTGTTGAAATGGTGCTAACAACTCTGGAAAAAAACTTTCAATTTAGAGCATTATTAATGCTGCAATACGGAAATGAACGTGCGGGTGGTCCAAGCTTGTGACACACTGCTTTAAGTTCTCAGGAACATTTCCACGAAAACCCGCTAGAATTCTTAGTATTTCTGTATTTTTTTTTTAAAGAACAGGTAGTGTTTTGACACAGTGAAAGGGCTTTTCAGGTCGCTCAAGTACTGTCTGTACAAATGAAAAACACACAAGATTGATGCAGCAAGTGTTACAGTCATCGGAAAGAAGCCTATCATGCGAGCTTCTCTTAAACTGAATATTAGTAATACGTCAATTTCCCATCGAGGATAATTATTGAGGTTATTTTGCCGGTGGAACATCCTTTTAGGCCCCCCCACCAAACATGTCATACGATAATAATAATAATACGTCAATGAGTAGAATGTGCAAAAATATTGGTGGTTTTCGCTACAGGATACAAACTGAAGAGCCATTGAACTGTATAAGTTCATCTGATTTTTTCGGCTAATACTGTATTTATATTTATTAAAATTGTCATGTATAGTCTGTCCAAGCGAAGAAGACCCCCTGGCAAGATGAGCAAATGAATCCAGCTTGGACAATTTTTGTTCAAAAATTATTGATTTGGTCTCAATCGTAGGAAATATTCTGATCTACAATTTGAGACCAAATCAATAGTTTTTGAACCAATATCGACCGAGCTGGAGTAATTTTCTCATCTTGCCAGATAGTCTTCTTTGCTTGGACAGACCATACTGTGATTTCGATTTTTAGTTATTAACATACATTGATAGTATGTTAGACAAAAAGAAAACACTGGAGATAATACATCAGCTAGGAAACCGTTCAACTTTTTTGACGATAGAACTAACGTAATTTAAAAGTTTAGAATTGTTTTCTACTATTACTAAGGCCGGTATTACACGATAATAGTTCTATGATCATAGTTAATCATATGGAAAGAGATGAAAATACGAAATCATAATATTTTGATCTCTTTCCATTTGATCAACTATGATCATAGAACTATTATCGTGTAATACCGGCCTAATCAAAGTTATTGTTCTAAATATTTTTCAGGTAGTAAGAATAATCCGTAACCAACCGCCGGCCGAATTGGAGAAGAATCGGAGGAGAAGTAAAAGAAGACGGAGAATGAAATCGTGTGTACTGCTGTAAGAGAGAGAGAGTGAGAAGAAGAACATGAGAACCATACAAACTTCATTTACTGCCATAATGAACTGAAGGTGAGTGATATCGTCATCATTATCAACATCACCACCACCATAATATTATCATCATCCTAATAATCATCATCATCATAATAATAATAACATAGTCATCATCATCATCTCCATCATCATCATCATTATCATTATCATCTTCATCGTCATTGTCATTATCATCCATCATCATCATCCATCCATTATCATCATCATCATCATCATCCATCCATCCATCATCATCATCATCATCATCATCATCATCATCCTAATCATCATCATCATCATCCTCAACACCATAATCATCTTTATTGAGTAATTATAATGGAAGAGTGCAACAGGCAAAGCCCAAAACTGTACAGTACCTCTTACAATTTCTATAGTCTGTCCAAGCAAAGAAGACCCTCTGGCAAGATGAGAAAATGACTCCAGCTCGATCAATATTGGTTAAAAAGATACGGTATAAATTTGATCTCAAATTGTAGAAAACATTCTGATCTACAATTTGAGACCAAATTATTTATAATTTTTGAAGCAATGTTGAATTGGCTGGTGTCATTTTCCCATCTTGCCAGAGGGTCTTCTTTGCTTGAACAGACTATATCTACTCCTTTTCCTGTAATATACTTAGATATAATTGTGATGTAATAGCCACTTTCTAATAAATTTTTCAAATGAATTAATCTTCTAAATTTATCGTTTTTAATTAAATGAATCTTCTGTTCTGCATAGGTTGTCAAGAAGCACGTCTCGATGACCAACCAAAAAAATTCAACGCATCAGAAAACATCAAGAGTTTGATGTATCTGCATCAATATACGCATCAAAAATCATCAATAATATTTATGTAACACCATCATTAATTATTACAAATACCTTGAAGGTATACTTGCATTTATGATAACAATGTTTGGCATATTATATTAGTATTGATTTTAGATGGAATATTTTTATACAATTCAAATATTCGTATTGGAATGGTTCTTTAGCAGTTTTCATTTTACAAACATGCATGTCTTAAGCGCTTTTTAGAAATTAATCATGATAACTGAACTTTAATACTTAGGGCTGTTTAAAATAATTATTGAAAAATAAATGAAAATCAAACACCCTTTTAAAAAGTTTGTGTTTTAATAATTTTAAAGTTTTTTTAAAAAGGTGTTTGATATTCATTGATTTTTTCAATTAATCATGATTATTGTATTAGAAATCAAATCACGCTCATTGGGTTACCTTGTCTGTAAGTTAGTATACATTTATGTCAAAGTGTACAATTTTTTATATGTATTATATTAAATAATATTGTTTAAACAACTATGAGAATACAATTGTTCATATTTATCATACTATTGTATAATATTGTTGATTCAATTAACAAATAATGTATGTTAATGTCAAAATCGTACATTTATTTATAAAAAATCTTACATTCATCTATTTTGAATCTTACATTTATGAATGTGAACTTTGAAAATGTTCTTCCTAGGTTTTTCAGTTGAACTAAAAGTCATGATATTCCATATGTCTCAGTTGTACAGTCTGTCGAAGCAGAGAAGACATTCTGGCAAGATGGGAAGAAGACTTTAGCTCTGTCAATATTGTCAATAATTTGATGTCAAATTGTAGGAAACATTCTGCTCTACAATTTAAGACCAAATTTATAATTTTTGAACCAATATTGACCGAGCTGGAGTCATTCTCCCATCTTGCCATGTAATGTCTTCTTTGCTTGGACGGATATAACTATAATTCTAATTTGAACCATAAACTGTCTCAAATGAAACTCATCATCATGAATAAAAGAGACCATAGCCTGATTCAACTATGGATTAATTCATTCTTGCTTTGAATCGGTATTAATAATACGGCCCAAAGTGTTTATGCAATAGTGTTTGTTCATATAATTATGTGCTTTCATGTATTTTAGAGGTCCATGTATTTGTATAGTCTGTCCAAGCAAAGAAGACATTCTGGCCTGATGGAAGAATGACTCCAGCTCGATCAATATTGGTTCAAAAACTATAAATTTGACCTCAAATTGTAGAAAATATTGTGATCTAAAATTTGAGAACAAATTTATAATTTTTGAACCAATATTGACTGAGCTGGAGTCGTTTTCCCATCTTGCCAGAGGGTCTTCTTTGCTTGGACAGACGATACATGGTCTTTCATGTATTATTGTGTAAATAGAGTTACATTAATGCTCAATGTTGAATGTTTTTGTCATGAAAAAATTGGCATATTATAGAAAAAAATGTTAGAAAACTCCAATATTAATAGAGTATTTTTGTCTATTAACCAAAAAGATATCAATTCTAAAGTTGTAGGATAATGTTAGACTATTTTTGTGAAGTAACATTGATGGATTAATTCAATTTTGACCAATTTTTCTGTTATGCTTCAATAATGTATGATACCTAATTTTTACTATTCTAATTGTTTTAGGCTGTGATAGAAAAGTGCATTTGGTATCAAATTTAGTGTTAATTAACTAATTAATTGTCGGGAATAGTACACCAATAATAATTGTTAAATTTATAAATTGTTCAAATTTTAGAGTTTTTCTTCAATGAAAATGTGTTTTCTGGAGATTGCTCTAGTTTTAAGAATTTAATCTAATACAGCTGATGCCAAAAAATTGGGCGGTTTCGTCTGCTCCTTATGCACTCCAACAGCTGATGTTGTCAGTAATTAGAGCTATCACTCAGATAGGCCTGGATGATGTTTTTGAAATAATTTAAAGAGAGAATAGATGCTTCACATCAGGTAATAGTCTGTTCAAGCAAAGAAGACATTCTGGCAAGATGGGAAAATGACTCCAGCTCGGCCAATATTGGTTAAAAAATTATCAACTTGGTCTCGAATTGTAGATCAGAATATTTCCTACAATCTGAGACTGGATTAATGAATTTTCAACCAATATTGAACGAGCTGGAGTCATTTTCGCATCTTGTCTGAATGTCTTCTTTGCTTGGACAGGCTATATTGCTCTTGTATGTGATGCGACCATCGAGCAGCTGTTGTGTCAAGGCATCTTTGTCAAGGCATAGCTAAATTACAAGTCTAGTTGACAACATCAGCTGTTAGAGCTCACAAGGAGCAGACGAAACCGCCTAACGTTTTGGCGTTACCGTTATCTATAGACTTGAAGACTCTTGAATGGATGGAACTAACTTTAGAAAGCGAATTCGAGTTGAAAATCAAAAGTTTTCAACTATCATTAACTTTTATTTAATTAGTGTTCAATTTAGGCTAAGTATGAAAATAGTCGAATTTTTTGTAAAATTTCTCAAAATCAGTGTGATATTATTATTATCACAATTTATGATTTACTAATTTCAAAAAATTTACTCAATTTAAAGCCTTTCGTCAATAAATTCATATTGAAAATGTTAATTTTCATTAGATAAGTTGATCAGTTTCGTGTGTAAATGTAGGGTAATACATATTCACAATAATTCTCAAATGTATGTGATATTATAATTTCTTATCTTTTGAAATTATAAAAATCCAATATTAGATTGCTTTAATTAATTCAGCTTAAAAATTTTTAGTCTGTCCAAGCAAAGAAGACCCTCTGGCATGATGAGAAAATGACTCCAGCTCGTTCAATATTGGTTAAAAATTATTGATCAGGTCTTAATTATAGGGAACATTCTGATCAACAATTTGATACCAAATCAATTTTGAGACCAAATTCTAAGACCAAATCAATAATTTTTGAACCAATATTGACCGAGCTGGAGTCATTTCCCCATCTTGCCAGAGGGTCTTCTTTCCTTAGACAGACTATACTAGTGTTCTAATTTTATTTGTGAATTATTTAACTAGAATTAAGGTTGAACATATCTCCATATAACGCCAAATTTATGATTCATTGTAATAGTTAGTAATGCCAATAAATTGTTTATAGCAGCCAACAGAACTAGAGATTGGAGATCGCCTGTCATCTCCAATCAGCTGTCAGCTCTGTCAGGACAGTGTGAATACGGTCTGCAAGAGACAAACTGTTTCTGTACACGATATACTTTCAAATACCGCTCACAGACTGTCCTGACAGAGCGGAGAGTTAATAACAGTCATTCGCCAATCGCCTTCTCGATGGCGTGTACTATATTGAAGTACAGCTTTACATGTGTTAAGTAGTTAGATCTAGTCTGTCCAAGCAAAGAATAAGACATTCTGGCAAGATGGGAAAATGACTCCAGCTCGATCAATATTGGTTCAAAAATTATTAATTTGGTCTCAAATTGTAGGAAACATTCTGCTCTACAATTTGAGACCAAATTCATAATAATTGTGGAACCAATATTGATCGAGCTGGAGTCATTTTTCCATCTTGCCAGAATGTCTTCTTTGCTTGGACAGACTTTATTAGATGTATATAGTAATATGATGATGAATATTCTAAATGATTCTGTGTTGACTGTTGAGTGAGAATTTTTGACATCAGTAATAATTTTAATTGATGGTTATTAATTAATTATTAAGATTAAAATATATTTCTTCTAATTTTAAAAATGAATTTAAAAATTGAACAACTGTTTTGTTGGTGAAAACAACACTGAAGAACTTTGAAACAAATAATTTGACAATAATTATCCTGTGAAAATATTTGTTGAATTTTATCTGTAATATTAATTTATTTTATTCTAATATTATAATAATAATTTTACTCCATAATATCATAATTATTTTATAAAAATAATATTACTCCATTAATTCAACATCAATTGTTTTGTCAATGAGAGGACAATTTTTAAAGTTGAACATACATTTTAAACAAGTTTGTATTCAAACTGAATTTATCACTGATTTGTTTAACCCGAACAATAAATACAAAAAATAATTAGTTCTATTAGTAGGTATTTAGCTTTCATAATTCTGTAGATTATTTTATACCATCAATAATAATTCTGAATTGGATATTTTATTCGATTAATCTTAATCAATTGTTGTTAATTATTTATTATATCATTGTTTAATCAGTTACTATTGACTGTGTTGATAACAATAAAAATATTGTGTATTAATTACGATGTGTACCATTCATTATTTATATTTATATTCTTCATAGCATAGCCCATCATATTAACTTATTATGGTAGGTACTTTTTTCTTATCCCCACATGAGCTGATCCAAGCAAAGAAGACATTCTGGCAAGATGGGAAAACAGCTCTAGCTCAATCAATATTGGTTCAAAAATAATAAATTTGGTCTCAAATTGTAGAGAACATTCTGCTCTGCAATTTATACCAAATTTATGATTTTAGAAACATAATTGAACGACCTGAAGAAATTCTCCCATCTTGCCAGAATGTCTTCTTTGCATGAACAGACTATTAGGAAATTCAACCATGGACACATCTTTTATTATCACTCAAAATCCCACCTTTTGCCTGTTTCATGAATTTAAGAAGTAGACTACTTCAAAACAAGAAGAATGCCATATTTATTATAGTCTGTCCAAGCAAAGAAGAGCCTCCGGCGAGATGGGAGAATGACTCCAGCTCGGTCAATATCGGTTTAAAAATTATTGATTTTGTCTCAAATCGTAGATCAGTATGTTTCCTACAATTGATACAAGATCAGTGATATGATTGTTGAACCAATATTGACCGAGCTGGAGTCATTCTCCCATCTTGCCAGAGGGTCTTCTTTGCTTGGATAGACCATATACACGCAGTACTTCTAAGCTTTTCTTGCAACTCAAGTTCTACAAGAAGAAGTCAACATAGGCTACATTATGTAGCCAAGTTTTATAACAATAATAAGTGATAGATAGGTTTTCATTGCTACAAGTCACGGACACAAGTTTCAGAAGAAACATGTAGTTGTTTGCAGCAACACAAATCAAAAATCAGCTGACCAGTGCGCCTTGCTCTATAATACAACTCTGTGTTTCTATTGCATCTTAGGAACATGTGTCCTTGCTATTATGTGGTAATTATTTATGGTAAATTATTATTAAAATAGTATTTTTTGTGGTAATGGAAACGAGGCTTTAGTACCTACACCAAACTATTCATTTACTTGATGACAATAATATTATATACCGTATTCAGATCTATAGTGTGTGTCTACCTTTCTCATGTAATACAGGACTTCTAATATTTCGTGAAAGAGGTCCCTGGTTCCCCAGAATAGAGAGGATTTCTTGTGCAATAATTCAACTTGAAAACAAAATTCATTTTCTTTATTCATTGAACATATAACACCAACAATAATACATAGATTTCTTCTAAATTCGTGAAAGTTTAAAGTTTATTCAATAAGCTCTTGTTTTTTTCTGAGTGTATGCAAACAGAAAATATTCAACAATATAAAAATTATTAACAACTGTTGATAAACTTGATGTTGACCATTTTGTAACTTGATATATTTAAAATCACAATTTCAGAGTCAATTTCAGTAATCTAAAGACTGAAATAGTGAATGAATTGTAGTGAATTGTTTTGCTTTTTCGGAGTTCTACTATCTTATGATTGCAGGTTTGACGTCTAGTGGGATCGGACTCCCCAAAAGACTGAAATATGCTGATAGTTAAATAAAACACCAATTGTAAATTTAGGTCCTGACATAGATAACAATTATTGTAGATACTCTTTTCAACAGTTCAAGTGTGCTATGATAATACTAGTTAATCTCAAATACAATTAAAGCCATAAATCATTTTGAACATAAAAATTGGAACACAACTTCTACACCAATAAGGCTTTAGTCTGTCCAAGCAATTAGAAGACATTCTGGGAGAATGGCTTCTGCTCGATCAATATTGGTTCAAAAACTTCAATTTGGTCTTGAAAGGTAGAGCAGAATGTTTTCTACAATTTAATACCAAATTGATAATTTTTGAGCCAATTTTGATCGAGCTGGAGTGATTCTCCAATCTTGCCAGAATGTCTACTTTGCTTGTACAGACTATACAGGATGTTTCAGAGGAATGTGCAAAATACTTCTCAGGCTGATTCCTTACACCAATTTTTGTAGACAAAAGTTCCATGGGACAGCCCCCCAAAAACGCTTTGTTACCGAGATAACAATGGCGGAAAATTGAGATTTTTCAAAATATATTCATTTTTCTAATTTTTAGAGGCTTTAATGAGTTTCTAAAATAATCAAATCCTGTAAAAAGAAGCTGAGGAATTCAATGAAACGAATTCCAAGTCTGTAACTTAAAGCAGTTATTGAGATAATTGGAAAAATATGCTAAAAACGCAATTTTTTCAACAATAAGGGCTATAACTGGATAAGGAATCATAAAATTGTATTTTTCAATGGAAGTTGAAGAGCTGGAATTCTAAAAGAAAAAGTTAAATGGCGGCGATTGTGTAAAATCTTACCTAAATCTCAGAAATGGCGATCAAAAATCGCAAAATTGACAAAATTAATGAATTTGTATTTGGTGTAGCGATTTTGCGATTTTTTGATCGCCATTTCTGAGATTTGGCAGTAAGATTTACCTGTCATACCATAACTTTTTCTTTAGAATCCGACTCTTCCAACTTCCATTAATAAAATACAATTTTATGATTCCTATCCAGTTATAACCCTTATTGTTGAAAAATAGCGTTTTCTAGCATATTTTTCAGGTTATCTCATCAGTAACCGTTAAAGTTACAAACTTGGAACAGGTTTCGATTGAATTCCTCAGGCTAATTTTACAAAGAAATTGATTGTTCAAACTCTCACTAAAAACCTCTAAAAAATTAGAAAAAATAATATATTTTGAAAATCTCAATTTTCCGCCATTGTTATCTCGGTAACAAAGCGTTTTTGGGGTTGGTCCCATTTCTGAGACTTTTTTGTGTACTTGGTAAGTGAAGTCGGCCTGAGAAGTATTGCACATTCCTCCTAAACACCTGTATACAACAAATGTGCGTTGAAATAAATGCATGAATTATTCATTAAAATGAATTATGTTTTCCATGGTGAACTACCGTATCATTTATATAAATGTAAGTTATTCAACATAATTATTTCACATTTTCCTTTTTGACTGTGCCAACATTTTACAAAGCGTTTTCCAATAAAGTTGATGAAACATTTTTGCTTCTCACTCTTTGATTGATATTATATGCTATCAAAAATGTTCTTAAAAATGCTTCTTGCAATATCATTAGAATACTCTCTATATATTGAACTATATATATTGAATATATAGAACTAGAAACATCTTAATTTTGATTTTTTTCTAGAAATTTGATTGGTAAGTTCCAAGTTTTAAACAATATGTCGATCCTTCATCTTTTTTGCAAAATGTGCGCTAACTTAATTATAAATTAATTAGAGCTCAAAAACAAGAATAATCATCTATACTACTGGGAATGTGCTTGTAAATTTTGAGTCTTATTTTTCCTAAGCACTTAAGTTATAGGACTAATACAAATTGACTACCATCATACTCAAATACGGTAATGTATTTATATATACAAAATATCATTCACTCAGCTAATCTATTCACAATATATAAATTTGTATGTACATTACACCGGTATTAGACTATAATAGCTATTTATGTATTAAGAGCGTAAAGCGCGACTTTATCGCTCGCGCTAAACAGTTATCGCGCGACGCGATTATATGACGGAGCTGATAATGCTTGCAATATCGATTAGAAAGCTTTACACGCGAATTACGCCTAAAATTTTTTCTACAACTGCACATTATAATAACCTGTTGAACTAATTTGATTTGTCAAATAGCCTACTGTAAACTGTTATTAAATTTCTCTGGTGATAATTGGAATAATAAAATGAATCCATCCAGTTAAACTTGAAAATTATAATTAATTTTCAATTATCATTATATGCTTAAATTATACGAAAGAAAAAAACAATTTTATGAACTCCAAAAAAATTAGTCAGGAATCAGATTTGAACCTGCTAACATCACATCACTAGGTAATGATCGCCGCTTTAACCACCTCGGCCATTCAGCTTTTACAGAAGAGGGCGGAAATTAAGCTACATGAATTTGCATCTTTTTATTTCACTGACTGAAGCTTATCACAACACAGCTGATTAGCAAGCGTAAAGTACATCTCCTGCTCATGCGCAGTTGCTAGCGAGCGTAAAGTGAATTCCAACTGCGCATGCGCAGATGGTTAATGCGAGCGAAAAAGTAGATTCTCCTCGGAAATGGGCTATTTTACGATGAGAATTCAGTAAGAGTAAAATCTTGTTTTCGCGCAGTTGTAGAAAAAATAATTTGTCTATGTCACACGAAAATATTAATAGATTCACCTAAAAAAAATGCATTGTAATGGTGAGAGACTGGTATTCTTTTCAAGTGACCATATTTTTTGTAATTTCATCTCATTATAAGACATAGAACTTTTGTAGTCCGAACCATATATATCTAATTATATGAATTAGAATTTAATCGGTACCTAATTGTAGTCTATATAAGCTTACTACATACATTTTTGGCCCGTATTAACAAAATAGAAGTTCATGTGTAACTAGTTCAAACCATGAGAGATTACTTAATTGAAACACATGATAATGAATGCAACTATATCTAAAGCTTCATTTGAACATATAGCAGATTCACTCATCATTTTTATTTATGGCTCAAACTGCTTTTATGTATGATAATAAGGGCCATAGTCTATAATTATGTAGGTAGGTACTATTCTATACAACAATTGTTATAATAAATTAATCTTCTTATAAATATATAGGTAGACTACTATCTGTACAACATTGACATATAGATGTGGATGAGATCACAACATAGCATGCAAACTTTTTGACTAGAATTTATGCATAAACTTGAACAAAATTTACAACTATGGCTCCTACCTACAATTTTAATAAATAAGATAATGTGGAAAAGCTCACAAATAATTACAACTCAAGTATTCTTAGGTAGGTTTTCATTCCCACTATTAAATACAATCGAATACTGCCGCAATACTGAATGTAGGTAGGTACGTACTTTCCAATTAAATAGGCTTCTGTAATACTAGAAGTAGGCTTCTTCCAATCAAATAGGCCTACTGTAGTAGCCTAATACTAAAAATAGTGTCAATGGAAAACTAATTCCCGGTTTTTCCAAGCACACTCAAATTTGAGGGACACTCAACTTTACTACATTTCCTATACTTATCATAGAAAATGTCAGCTGTTCATCAAAATTTGAGGCTCCCTCAACTTTGAGTGTGCTTGGAAAAACCCGGCATCAGTTTAGTCTCAATTTGTGTAACCTATAGTACAAGATTTTTCCCTCTGTCAGTATATCTGTATAGGGTAGTAGCCTCTAGTGGAAGAATATGCTTGTGGTCTACTATGATCTACGTTTCAGTCTATTGAATTCAGCAGATAAAGAGGCCTTAATAGAATACAATAATTATAAGGAATGCTTGGTTTGCATTATATATATGAGTCATTAGTCACACATAGGCCTATTTACAGCCTATATATATCACCCTCTTGGAGTTTGTTATTCTGAATCATCTGCTTAAGGCGGGTATTACACGATAATAGTTCCATGATCATAGTTGATCATATGGAAAGAGATTAAAAATACGAAATCCTACTTTCATCTCCTTCCATATGATCAGATATGATGGGCGGTACGGGCTAAGGGTGGGTGGTTCTTAGTGGACGGCAAACTGCCGAACGGCAAAATCTAGCCCAATAAGAACAATGTAATTTTTATCAATCTCTTGGAGCAGGTAGAGCCTCTATTTATGAACAGAACTTCAAGTTCTTTATATCATTGGAAAGAGAATTCAATTCTCCAGGGGCGTGACTTTTTACTTTTTCGATTTTTAGTCCATTTCAATAATTAGAGTTCAATACTTTCATAGTTGATTAATTGTACAATAAATAATAAAATAAACTAAATATCAAAAAAAGTAAATAAAAGTCACGCCCCTGGAGAATTGAATTCACTCTCCAATGACATGAAGAACGTGAAATTCTGTCCATAAATAGAGGCTCTATCTGCTCCAAGAGATTGATAAAAATTACATTGTTCTTATGGGGTTTCATTTTGCCGTTCGGCAGTTTGCCGTCCACTACCGCACCCACTCTTAACATTCCATTTAATCTAAATGTCTGGTGTAGTCTGACCAAGCAAAGAAGAGCCTCCTGTATGATGGGAAAATGACTCCAGCTTGGTCAATATTGATTTTAAAATTATCAATTTGATCTCAAATTGTGGGGAACGATTAGATCTAATATTGAGACCACATTTATTATTCTTCAACAAATATTGACCAAGTTGGAGTCATTTTTCCATCTTGCCAGAGGCTCTTCTCTGCTTGGTCGGACTATACCAGACATTCCTCCTTAATTAGTGCAGTCAATCCATGAACCTCCTTAAGTCAGTCAAATAATACCGTACTATAAAAGTGGTTTAAATAATTGGGGTTAAGTCTCACTAATAGTACTATTGTACAAAATGTTTGGGTTTTTACTGTACAAGATTCTTCTCGCTGTCAGTATCATTGGTATCGTGTTTGGTGGGAGTTTGTATCGAGCCCCATTTAGTTCGACTGGTCTCGGCAGATGGCGATAGTAGCACAGAGTATGACGAAGACCCAGCCACTCGGTTCTCCTTGCTATGGTGCATGCCGTAGAGAAAGTACACCAGGAGACCTGAAAAATGGGGAAAAATTGTATTGTACTTCATAATCTAATCACATAATGTTCACAAATTACACAAAATTAAATATTTTTGGCCATGGTCTATACCTATAGTGATTTTGTGCAAAACAGTAGGTGAAGTGCCCGTATCTTTTACCTGTTTCGTGGGCACGAGCCGCCAGTGATTTTATGAAAGGGTTCAGTTCTATTAGTGAACAATATGTTTTTAAATCAAAAACTCCGTTTTGAAATAACTATATCTACTTGAGAAAATACACGAAACGCCGACCTGAGTGAGTGGGAAGAAGAAGAAGAAGAAGAAGAAGAAGAAGAAGAAGAAGAAGAAGAAGAAGAAGAAGAAGAAGAAGCAGAAGAAGAAGAAGAAGAAGAAGAAGAAGAAGAAGAAGAAGAAGAAGAAGAAGACGTCTTATTTCGAAAATTTAATAAAAATATCATTCCTCCAGCATGTTCCCATTTGTGGAGAATAAGGTTCCTTATTTCTATATTTGTTCTTCCCAATCAGGAAAGCCATAATATAACGCTAAATAATAAAAATAAAATACATTAGCGGTAATCACAATTGTATCATGATTAGGCTGACTTATAAATGATTGTGAAGGTGATATAGCCTTATGTGCTGGTAGTTTTATCCATATATCTAATGAAAAGACAAGATATTGTCAAACTAGGTACAGATTTATTAGAAGATCGAGATACCGGTTTCTGTTGCTACATCATTATCAGCAACATATGATAAACTGAATGCTCTCAATTCTTACTGAAATACATAATATTTTTCTGAAAGACACTCAGCTTACCCAGAGATAGATGTGGTGTATCAACCGATACCGCGGTAACTACACGTCTAATATATCTGTGGTTTGATTTTTTTTTTAATTGGCCTATCGTGTCTTTTCATTTATGGATCACTAGCTCAATAATATCACCTTCACAACTACTATTGACAAAATAGGGTTGTGATTATAATCCAATAATTGTAATTACAATCAACACACTATAGTTCGATATTAGCCTACTATATACATGCTTGAAATGTGTTTGATTCTCTCAAGAAATTTTATCAGAGACATAGAGATAGTTTTGATACAGATACAGACAAAAATATCATATGATCCTTAACAAAAATGCAGTCTATTATTCCCAAATAATCCTCACATTCTAAAGTTTAAGACATTAGAGAACAATCGTCAGTGTTATAGATCAATTTTAACCAAACTAAACACCATACTTTGTTGCTTGTCGGACGCGTTTCGTGACACTGAGCCACATCGTCAGCGTACAAGGAGATAGGTCAACTTCTTGATATCCAGGTACCGGGAGCCTACTACATGTACGCTGAAGATATAAACAGTATGTGGCTCAGTGTCCCGAAACAAGGAGATAGGTCAACTTCTTGACATCCAGGTACCGGTAGCCTGCTACATGTACGCTGAAGATATAAACAGTATATGTGGCTCAGTGTCCCGAAACGCTTCTGACATGCAACAATATTGTGATTACTTTTGTTAGTGGAAAGTTTATATCGTTATTTATTATTATTGCTTGATATTTATTCAAGTAAGTTATTTGTTAATATTATATTGATATAAATTATAAAAACCTCAACCCACCCAATACCATCCAAAGCACAAACCGCAGCCAGGTCAACATGTTCAGATGCGTCATCAGCGCCACATTGAAGAACACACTCAATGCGGGCACATAGGGCACCAGCGGCACCCGGAACTGCAGCCCACTGTGGTTCTGCTCATGCCCATCGATTGCCACCACACAGCCCACCAGCACCACAATGGCGAACACGGCGCAGTACCAACCCAACCAGCTCTCGGTGTAGAACCAGGCGGGCACCACCGCTAGCTGGATGCACAGAGTGGTGCTGAAAAAGCAGAAAGTGATGACGCAGACGGAAACCGCTACGCCCGGTTTGAAGTTGCCGAAGAGCACATGGAGGTAGCGGTGGAGGGGGCTGTGCGGCTTGAGGCGTCCGGCTGCGCCTAGGGCGTAGTCGGCGGCTGCCTGTGGGGGGACAGAAACAGAATGGCGACAAGATTTTAGAAAGTATTGAATTGAGAGTGAACTACCACAATAAAACATCTTTACAACAACTCAAAAAGTGATATCAGAATAAAGTGGCGATGAGTTAAAAAGGTGACAAGATTTTAAAAAGAGTTGTAAATAGTAATTATATTTCACTATTAATAAGTTAATTTACAACACAGCATCGACATTGCAGTCATTTTTTAATATTATAAGGTACAATTCCCAAGCGGCAACTCTATCTGCGCTTCTCTATATATAGCCATCACAACTCTATTCACATAACTATATATTATACATGTTTACTCTTCTATTATAGGGCTACAGATGTTTTCTGAATCGAGATTTTTGTAACAATTATTAATAAAATTCCAATTTCTATCCAGGCATAACTGAATTACTAACAACTCCATTTAGTATAACCGTTAGTATAAATACTGCTGCTCTGTCCGTTAAGTTTTAGTTTACCAGGGATTGATGATAATGGTGTAACAACCGAAACCGGTATCTCGATTTTCTAATAAATCAGTGGTTTGACAACATCTTCTTATTTATTAACTCCATCATTGATTAAAGCGGCTGTTGTGGCTCACAAGAGCAGACGAAAGTGCCTATTGTTTTGCCCTCAACTATATAGGCTACAATAAATCATGTTTATAAACTGTGTTAATGGAGTTTCTAATATTGTTTCTGTTACATGAAAATTTTCTTGTAGAACAAGAATAATAATATTATAGTCACGTCAGCTAGCTACTAGCTATTGGCTTATTGAAAGCATAATAGTTACCATATTTTTAGTTTGCAAATAAAGCTCACTATCCTTTCGAGGTTTGGAACTTATAAATCAAGCGTTTCATTAGTGAATTCCATAAGCCTGTTGTTTTCTTAAGAACAAACTTTTTAATTAGTGGGAACACTTGTGAACTTGTTGACTCCGCAAACTTGTAGCTAGCTCATTTTCTTTGTGGAACGCCTTAAGTTAAAAATTGTCTTGTGTTATTATTACAACTACAAGTACCCAACTACAATACCTACAGTTGTAGCCATCCATGGTTGGTAACAGGACTGGTTGCATTTATGCAGTACCTACCGCATTTCCCACCAGGCCCAGGCCTAGGGCGCAAAATTTTGGGGGGCGCAAAACTTTATAAGAAGCGCTGATCACACGATACGATTGGACTGAATATTTATTTATCTTCAGAAGAAAATATAAGTACTAACTAAACTTTAAATATCCAGCAATAGCAATGTAGCGACCGACATTAACAGTGTTATGAAATATGATTCATAAGTTATCACACGTGTAAGCTGACGCGATTCAATGGCTATTGAGTCTGACCTTACTGAAAGCATTGACTTTGGAGAAATAACGAGAACTTTTGTAGAATCCAAGCAAAGAAGAAAATGTCTATAAAATAAGAATTTTACGAACTTCTTATCACTGTATGATTTTTGCAGAAACGTTGACTTTTCTAACGTTAGGCCAAACTTTCTGAAATATGCTCCAAGACCAAACTTTCTAATGAAGCTCTAAAATATGATTGTAAATTAAGTATGGGTATAGCCTAGATTTACATTGAAATCTTGAAGTAATGTTTCTCATTTTCGTACTTTGTGAATTTTGTCCATCAGAAACGTAATAAGTTGTATTATTTTAGGGTTGAAATAAAAATGTTACTAGAAACTCACATTTTTCAAGTTATTCTACACACCATCCTAATAACTCTTGTTATTTCATTAGGCCTACAATATCATGAAGAATAAATAGTATTTAATTACTTATAGTTTTTATTTACTATGTATAAATTTATGTATTTATAGTATTTTGTAATGTGACGTGGCCTATACAAATTTATTGTAAGTATTTGTCTTTGGCAATAAAAGTATTTTGATTTTTTTTATGTTTTACTAAGTTGTTAGCCTATATATATATTTCTTTAGTCTAAAACAGTTATGAGAAAAATAAAATAGTCCTTGGGGAAGAGGTGTTCAGGTGTTGGTGGATGGAGGAGGGGGCGCTTTCTGGTCTGTAGGCCTAGGGGCGCTTGACTGCTAAATGCGGCACTGCATTTATGAAGCAAGGCCCTGGTAAAGATACAGATATTATTGATTGGTACCTATAGATATATTGGTCTGTCCAAGCGAAGTACACATTCTGACAGGATGGTGAAATAAATCCAGCTCGGTCAATAATATTGTTTCAAAAATTATAAATATTGTAGATCAGAGAGTTCCCTAAAATTTGAGACTAAATTTACAATAATTGTTGAATCTATATTGGCTGAGCTGGAGTCATATTCCAATCTTGCCATGATGTCT
Source organism: Sogatella furcifera (assembly GCA_017141385.1). NCBI lineage: Eukaryota > Metazoa > Arthropoda > Insecta > Hemiptera > Delphacidae > Sogatella > Sogatella furcifera. The sequence continues at coordinate 450,842 of CM029559.1, read as the reverse complement.
TCTCTGCTTTGCTTGGACAGACTATACTATTAATGAACTATTACTATATTATATAGCAGTATATAGAGATTCTAATCAATTATTATTATATTACTATATTAATAGCCTATCACTCAACTCACCCCAGTAATAGGCGACGATACAGAAGTGACCATATCCGACAGTGAGCTGTCCTCTCTGAGCAGGGGAGATATCTCAGGTCTGTAGCGCAATGTGATGACAGAGGCACTGACAATTGTGTATGCTAAGAGGGTGCCGATCGACATGAACTCGACCAGCTTTTCAAGGTCGAATAGTAGGGCTATGCATGCTGTCAGGACTCCGGAGATGGCTAGGTTCAGTAGGGGTACCTGGGGAGGAAGAATGTTCCATTAATAATAATGATACGGTATTTAAGAATGTTTAAAGTAAAATCCATTTTCATATAAATACTGGACCACATTCATATTCATATTTTTCTCAAATATTTTATTGAATAAAAACTGAAATGACACTTGGGAGAGCTGATCGAGTTGTGTTCAAATAAAACTGGTGGTTCGGAACCCACCTAAAGCAGTAGGTCCATTCATATCTCATCATCATCCTTGCCATTACCCACGCACAGGCCCAAGAGCCCATGTGGGCATCACCCTAAAAAAAACTATATTCACTTTACCTATAAAAAGGGTAGCCTGCTGTGATTTCAATTTTTATTCAATAACGGTAGCCTTAAATGAATAATATCCGTTGATAATAGTAACCCTGGATAAAAAGGAAACATTGGAGACGCCATATTACATTCTCTATTTGTCACGATTATTTAATTCATACCAAATTAAATGAAAAGACAAGACGTCATGCAAACCACTGATTTATTAAAAAGTCGAGACTATCAGAGATTGATAATGGTGTAACAACCAAAACCGGTATCACGATTTCTTAATAAATCAGTGGTTTGACAACGCCTTGTATTTTCTTCTAATATAGATAACTACCAAGATTACTAAGATATAGATTACTAGGGTTAAGTGTAAGAGAGGACCTATGAGTCCTAACTTCGCCTTGTAAAAAGTCAATGAATAAATTAATAATAAATACCACAATATCACCGTCACAACTACTCAAAAAACCTTATTAAGACTCATATTCGAGTCATTCTACAATTTTTATATAGTCAATGCTTAGTTTATACTCATGTGAACTGTGTAATTAGTCTAATTTTTGTATTACCAAAGCATAGGATTTGAACAAATAGACTGTACGTATGAGTTACTGTATTTCATATATGTAATCTACATGAATAAAGTGATTGAATATGGATCTGAGTCTCTCATGTAGCATAGAATCCAAGCTGAATAACTCAGAAACCTATTTGTCTAAATAAATCTAAATAAATCCTAGTTATTTATTCTCCCACCTGTGTAGCACTATTAACGTGACCACAGCAGCTGAAGAGAAGGCCGTCCTGTGCCATGGCATACATACAGCGTGGCAGGGCGTACAGGGAACCCAGCAGGGTGGTGGTCATGCCGCAAAGGGCGCCCACGCCGATCAACATGTGCGCCCAAGGCAGGCACAGGGTGCCAAAGGCGCTCGAGAGGGCCGAACTGGGCTCTATTTGCGAGTAGGGAATCACCAGGGTGAGGACGCCGCTGACTAGCACGTAGCCTGAGAATAGAAATAGAAATTTAATAGATGATTGATCAAATCAAATTTCATCCACATAATTTAAAATGTATAACATCAAACAAACATACAATACTCGTGAATATTAACTCACATAGACAAATCTTTTAAAATTAAACTTTAAACGTGATTATGGTGTTGTGTATCCATTCTTTTTCCACTTTAAAATTTAAAACTAAAAAAACACTTAAAAATGGAAATAAACTTACTTAACAGTAGTTACTAAACAACGCTATTCCACAACATAACCTTGAACAGAGTTTACTGTTCAGTCTGAAGATGGCCACACAACAGGTCGAAACTATAGTAACTACTGTTAAGTAAGTTTATTTCCATTTTTAAGTGTTTTTTTAGTTTTAAACTTTAAACTTAGGGCTATTCAAAATAATTGATAGATTAAATGAAAAATCAAATACCCTTTTTAAAAAACTTTAGAAATATTATTCTACAGACTTGTTCCGGGACTCAGCCCATTATCACCAGTTACATCTCCTAACGCCTAAATTACTGCTGATGCATGTTCCTATTGTTGTGACCGCTCTTTATAGTTTTTAGTCAGTCTACTGCCAGAATTCACAGAGAGCGTTTCTCTCAATTTCACTTTGTTATTTATATTTATGTATTAAAAAATTAAAGTTTCTTTTTAAAAGGCGTTTGGTTACCCCAGAACCTTAACTAATGACATTGATTGAATAATAATTCTAAAGTTTTTTAAAAAGGGTATCTGATTTTTCATTTCATTCATCAACAAATCTGCTTTACTCTATATGCTACCTGATAGTTTAGAAAAGTAGTATATATATAAGTAGCCTATAGTAGTATAACTCCGCTCATTGTAATAAATAGTTTTATATTTATTGTAAATACCTTTGGAAATGAATTACATGACAGAGAAACAATTAATTTAAATTTGTGAAACGAAAGAGTTCTGAACTAATACAAATCCTGCTAAAACGCATTTTACAGAGAAAATTAAATAAATGAACTCATATTATTGATATTACCCAGATAGCACGTAAGCTTATTTCAAGCTGTAAATTAAGTGGATTTTGAATTGGAAGTTCCAGTTTGATCAAACCAGCCTAATTCAAACTTGTAACAGGCTGTAAGCAATCAAGCTGGAAGTTTTAAACTTGTAACAAGCTGGAATTTTCATTCTTAAAATCAACCTTGAATGTTCCAGCTACAATCCAGCTTGTTTCAAGCTAGAATCAACCTTGATTCCAGCTTGAACTTTTAAACTTGGATGATTAAACTTGATTCCACCTTGAACTTTCAAGCTTTGCAAACAGCTTGAAACGTGGTAACTTCTTAACTTGAATCAAGCTGTATTACAGCTGTTGACTGTAAGTTCCAAGCTTGAATCCAGCTTGTTGAGTGGAACATTCAAGCTGAAAACCAGCTGGACCCCAGCTGTTTGTGCTATCAGGGTAGAACCATAGTTGATTACCGTAACAATAACTACCTAGATTAATGAATAAATAAAATCACAAGTCTCCTCGTTTTAACGAAAAAATAAGATGAAAGAGTTCTGAACTAATATAAATCCACATTTTACAGAGAAAATTGAAAAAAAAATGAACTAATTGATTACCGTATAACAATAACTAGATTAATGAATAAATAAATTCACAAGCTTCGCTTCCAAGCGATCAGCATCTAAAGAGCTCATGAGAATATTATTGTTTCAGCATGAAAAAATAATGAATCATATTGACATAAAAAAATTAAACTTTAAACTTAAGACTATTTAAAATAAATGGAAAATCACACTGAAAATGGGCTTGGACCCGAAATATGTCTGTGAAAAATGATACTTCTAAAGTTTTTTAAAAAAGGGTATTTGATTTTTTCATTTTATTTATCAATGACATAAAAAATACATGTAGATTATATGAAAAACCCAAGATTGCTTCGAAGCCGGCTACTGAAGAATGAGAACCTTTATAATATAATGAATGCTAACAAGAGTTTAAAGTAAGTAGTGGAAATTTTTGTGGAAGGTGACCACAAGATTTTCGAAGGTGGTATTGCAGTTACAACAAATATAATTCGCGGTTTTTACTTATAAAAATAGTAACTCTCTCTCTATAACTTATATCTCAACAATGGAACTTAATGAATATGAACAAAAAAAAGCACAGTTTTTCAATAATTGTTAGTATACTTTTGAACTATTATTACCTACTTACCAAAGCATACAAGTGATAAAGACAATATGGTAGCCACTGGAATTGAGAAAGACGGATTCTTGGCTTCTTCTCCAGATGTGGCAATGCTGTCAAACCCGACAAAAGCATAGAAACATGTAGCCGCACCTGGCATAAAAAATATAATAATTCCAATTATTATCATCTTACAGGTAAAATACTATATAGTGAATACTCTCAAGCTACTTTAATATAACACTATATATATACCGTTGCCTATACCTGGGATCTCCAAGCTAAAGGCTACTTTTCAAGGACTTTTTTAATCTCTCCAATCCTGGAGGAAGTATGAGGAGATCCAACAATAAGGTGCGGTAGAATAAATTTAGAAGAAGTTCCACTTTTATGAAGTTGTTCCATAAGGACTCAATAGTGGTTTTTATGATTTTCTTGCTATTTTTTCATAGATAAAGAACAAATATATTGATAGAAGTCTTGTTCATTCCTGCGAGTTTATTATTATATATTCATTTAGTGAGTACAAAATATAAATGTAATCAATACTAGCGGCTCGTGCCCACGATACAGGTGAAGTGCTGTACAGTAAAAGATACTGGCACTTCACCTGTTTCGTGGGCACGAGGCGCCAGTGGTACCGTAATCAATGAACAGCTTGAAGAGAATAAGTTATTACATATTTTCTAGTTAGATGGTTACATTTGTTTCTCACTTTAAATTTTCACTCATTCAGGTTCAAACTTTGTTGTTCCTTATCACTAGGATTGATTTTCGATGCTCATAGGAAAAATCTGTATTTAAATTTCACAAACTTTATTTCAGCAGAAGTCTGCTCACACTTTTAGGTAACTTAGATCCAAAATGAGAAAACATGTATGTTACAGTGTCTGTCCAAGCAAAGAAGACATTCTGGCAAGATGAGAAAATAACTCCATCTCGGTTAATATTTGTACAAAAATTATCAATTTGGTCTCATATTGTTGATCAGAATGTTTCCTACCACTAAGACCAGATCAATAATTTTTTGAAGCCATATTGACCGAGCTGGAGTGATTCTCCCATCTTGCCAGGGGGTCTTCTTTGCTTTGTCAGACTATAGGTACCGGTACTTATAATCATTAAGGATGATTAAGAGTGCATTAACAGTGTAAATTATTCATCTATTGAATGTATAATAAATATTTCTATAAAAATTATTATTATTTCTTTCATCTAAGGAAATATTATCTCAATATAATAATATTATTCACCTGCAATCACGCCAGAAAACCCGTAAGGTAGAAATCCGTAATTGGTCCAGTTATCAATATCAGCATAGTAGACTCCTAGAACAACCACTAGACTGATAACAGCCAAATTCACCATTGTCAGTCCGCTATTGATCCATGACGAGAATTTCACTCCGGTGCCTGGAAGAAACACGATAAAATTACTCTTGGCGTGATTATGGTGTTGTGTATCCATTCTTTTTTCCACTTTAAAATTAAAAACTCAATAAAAAACACTTATAAATGGAAATAAACTTACTTAATAGTAGTTACTATAGTTTCGACCTGTTGTGTGGCCATCTTCAGACTGAACAGTAAACTCTGTTCAAGGTTATGCTGTGGAAGGTCTGTGGAAGGTGGATGTGACCTTCCACAGCATAACCTTGAACAGAGTTTACTGTTCAGTCTGAAGATGGCCACACAACAGTTCAAAACTATAGTAACTACTATTAAGTAAGTTTATTTCCATTTATAAGTGTTTTTTATTAAGTTTTAAATAAAATTACTATTTAATCAGCAATAGAACATCAGAAAAAGGGACTTGAAAATGACCAAATGATCATGGGAGAGATAAAAAGAACCCTTCAAAAGCAAAATATTGTTAATAGATATAGCTCAATTACAGGTACCGGTAGGTATAGGCCTATAAACTTCCTGGACAAATAAAACTAGAAGTAAATAACTTTTCAAGGGTACAGAGTATATACAGTACTGGAATATATAACTTATATAGGTAACTTTAAAAATATCATTGATATAGTACATTACGCCACAAGCCTGGGAAGGAAAAGTTTACGGTATGAGGATAGTTTCCCGGGCGAGGCTTGCCGAGCCTGGGAATAATTCCGAATACTGTAAAAAACTTCCTGGGTGAGTTGTGTATAATTTTTTTCGCTACACTTCAAATAAATATTATCAATCTAATTTCATGAATGAACAAAACAAATAGGATTAATGAAATCTAAGAACAGCTAAGACCAGAGACCAGAACTTACTATAGGTACTAGCTTATTTGGCTGAGCTGAATCTGGAGTAAGCTGAACTGCTAAGTATTGAAAGTTTGCATCACAAGTTTATTGATTTAATCAAATGGATATTACTTTATAACTATCAGAATACTCGATTTTCTTAGTCCAGAAATGTTCAAGCTCATGATAGTTTTTGTACGATCATCCTAAATTGTACAATAGCAATACAAAGTTTCTTGTTTTTGACAAATTTCTGGCAGTTTCAAAGGAAGTGATGGTCCATTGTAGTTGCATTTTCTCTTGCTAGATGGCGTCAGCTGTCCACGCTTGGAAAGAGATGGTCGTTGTATGGAAAGGACTTCTTTCCGCTCAAGGACAACAGCTGATTGATTATGTATGTAAATGACGACTTTCTAGTCTACATAGGGACTGGTAAGCAGCTCATTTCCGTGAAGTGTAGCGAAAACATTTTTAGCAACATGTATAACACTTTGAGGATGATTTTATTATTATTATATTAGTTACCGGTACCGGTGATTAATATTTTTTCGTGCACTGTCAAATATTATGGATAACTAATTCATATTTCAAACAAAATTGAATAACGCTTTATAAAATCATCATGACTGATAAAAACCTTATTTTACAGTAGGCTATTAGAGAGTTTGAGGAGACTGTTTGCTATCAATACCTATTATAGTGCTTTGCTAATATAGGCTACGGTAGTTGTTATATACATATATACATATACATATATACATATACATTCCAGGTAGCCTGAAATAAATGATTTGCTGTACCGTACTAAAGATATTATTCAAATGAGTTGATGCCCTCTATGGTTAATGATTGAAATTCATATTATTTAATTTATTGAGGAGCTTCATAATTTTTTTAATAATTGCGATTATATCTGAGTTCAGTGAGTTGAGTAGTTCAACGTATTTGATTTGTATATGGCTCATTCAAAAACCTTTATTATTTGAAAAGACAAGATGTTGTCAAACCACTGATTTATAAAAAAATCTAGATACCTAGCTGTTTAGGTTGTTACACCATATTATCAATCTCTGATAAACCTCATATTGTTTTGTTCAATAAAGCTCATTTCAATAAATATGAAACTGTGCAACCATCTGACAGGCCCAGGTCCTTTCTTGGGCTGTTGAACCAACAAAAGATCGATAAAAATCATTTACACTTTTATCAGAGATGTTGAGTTTTCCACTGATTTATAGTCTGTCCAAGCAAAGAAGACCCTCTGGCAAGATGGGAAAATGACTCCAGCTCCTTCAATATTGGTTTAAAAAATATTTATTTGGTCTCAAGTTGTAGATCAGAATGTTTTCTACGATTGAGACCAAATCTATAATTTTTCAACCAATATTGAACGAGCTGGAGTCATTTTCTCATCTTGCCAGAGGGTCTTCTTTGCTTGGACGACAGACTATGTATGCACTGAGCATTGAAACTCAAGTATGGTTTTCCAAATAAACTTTGTGGATCTGACTGACAACCTTATTTTATTGTTTTCACTTGTTTATTGTTGTAGATAGAAATTATATAATATGTCTATATTATATAATATAATCTGAAACCCTTTTTTGTTTTCACTTATGTGTAGAGATTGAAATTACATACTATTATATACTTTTCTTAATTACCCAGAACACAAGCATAGGCTATACAGAAGGCGAATGCCAGGAAATCGGGGTACTGTCCCAGTAGTTCTTCATGCAGGCCTCCGACGCTCTGCATTATGGTACGGGATACAATGTTACCCATCATTGAATCTATGTAGCCGCTCCATGCTCTGGCTACTGAGGCCGCACCTGAAGAAACGAAAGAAAAATATAAGATTAAACTCAATTATTTATGACACTTGAAAATTTGGAAGATACTAAAATGTTTGGGGAAAATAGGCATTGCCTTTTAAAGATGACAGATCCAAATTCCAATTTTTTACTTGCACTTTCATTCAACATAATTTTTATAAGATGTAGACTTATTACTTATGTAAGTTTAGTCCTCTTAGTTCTCTGATACCTAACATTTTAATTTATTTTGTGTAGGTCTGTAGGATATAGAGGTTTCTATAAATGCAAACGCAACGACCGTTGTATATAAGCATGGGTATAATAAATTGAGGGAATAGTAAACATTTTGTAATCTCTGAAAGTGATTTCTCCATCTTGGATTGAAAAGACTTTCGATAATATTTAGTGGACTATAGAAATTCTAGGGTATCTATAACTGGGGGACGAGGCACTTCAAAATCCTTTGAATACTTTAGCCTACAATATTCATATTCATATTTATTTCAGTACAAAATATAATACAATTTTGGTGCAAATAAGGAACGGAATATGAGTCTTCAGCTATATAGCTTTAATTCTCTACTATTCCAGACTCCAGTTTACCCATTAGACTATTTTATTGCATTCTACGATTCTACTCGCTGGAATTCAATAAAATATGATATGATAGAGTTTGTAAGATAATATACCGCCAGTATATACAAGCTGGTATCAGTCTGGTGTAGGTCTTTGGTACATTTTCTACTTATTATTTCTCATGTTATGACAGTGAATGTCTTTTCTACTGCTGTACGAAGAAGAAGAAGAAGAAGAAGAAGAAGAAGAAGAAGAAGAAGAAGAAGAAGAAGAAGAAGAAGAAGAAGAAGAAAGAAGAAGAAGAAGAAGAAGAAGAAGAAGAAGAAGAAGAAGAAATGAGAAGGAGAAGAGAATGAGAGGAGAAGGATAGAGAGAGGAGGAGGAGAAGGAGGAGAGGAGGAGGAGGAGGAGGAGGAGGAGGAGGAGGAGGAGGATACAGAGGATACAGAGGAGAGAAGGAGGAGGAGGGAGGAGAAGGATGAGGAAAGCAGAAGATTGAAGTAGTTATACCTACAAGAATTGAAATAAGATGTGTTGAATGAGGAGAAAAAGAACTAAAAGCCCAGAAAAAGAAGAAGAAGAAGGAGAAGATTGAGGAGCAGATTGAAAGAAACAAAGAAGCAGTTGAAGGGACAGGAAGAGAAAGGAACACCAGGCAAAGTAGAAGCTGATGGAAGAGGAAGAGAAAAGAAGTACAGAAGGTGTAGAAAAGGAAGAAATGGGTAGTAGAAAAAGGAAGAAGAGATGATCATGCATCAGAAGCTAGAGAAACAATAAGGAAAAGAAAAAAGGTAAGAAAAAATAAGGAAGAAGAAGAGTATAGGAGAAGGCAAAAGCAAGCAGAAAGAAGAGGAAAAAGTTGAAATGAGAAGCATGAAAAATAATAAAAAATGAAGAAAATACAGGCAGAAGGGGAATAAGTAGAAGACGAAGAACTGTATTAAACAGATTGAAAAATGTATAAATTTAATTTTTCAGTAATTAATAAACTAAAAAGAACGAACTTATTACCTTTAGGTTCTCCTTCTTAGACAAAAGACATTTCTTCCAGTGGATTCAATTTTGTAAAGTGTTTTTTTCGAATAAATTATAATTATGTTATCTATTTTGAATAAAAAAACATTCTTTTTCAACTTACCAATCATATGCTCCAATATAATATTCCATCCAATGATGAACGCCCAAAATTCGCCCACACTGACATAGGTATAAACATAGGCCGAGCCTGCCTTAGGAATCCGGGTACCAAACTCAGCATAGCACAATGCTGCTAGCATAGAGGTTAACCCGGCTATTAGGAAGGACAGGATGATTCCTGGTCCGGCCTGGTCTTTGGCTACGGTACCCACTAGCACGTAAATACCGGCACCTACCATGTGGCCTATACCTGGTAAAAACATGTAAAATATCATTAGGTTCCATTGAGATTTCATATTTTATTCGATTCCTTAATAATACACTATATATAAAAGCGAAATGGCACTGATTTATTCATTCATTCATTCATAATCTCTATATATAAAAGCGAAATAGCACTGATTCATTCATTCATAATCTCTGAACATAAAAGCGAAATGGTACTGATTCATTCATTCATTCATCACCAGAACTAAAAATCCACTAAACCGGATGCGTTCAAATTTGGCAGGCATGTTCAGTTGAACGTTTAGACGCGCGCTAAGAAAGGATTCTTGAAACTTCATAAGGATACGCCAAATGTTAAAGTTTTTCTATAGTTTTTCGACGTTTTCTCAATTTTTTCGAGTACCAATCGGTAGAAAATGTTGATATTTGGTGGGCAGGTTCAGATAACGTCTAGAAATGTTGTGTTCAAATATTTTTGAAATCCGTTCAAGATTACGCCTAGAGTAATCACTTTTTCAAATTTGTAAATGTATTGCGGGTTGCATATCTTCCGCCTTGATACGACTAATCCTAACTGTAAATTCAATGGTTCAGCGAGATTATAGATGAACTAATTTGGAAGATATTGAATCAAGTTTCAAACTACCTATGTGCAATATACTTACTTCCCAAGGTTACGCTCGATATTAGCGTTTTACTATTTTTCGGAGTTTTTCTTAGATGTTTCAAGAAAAAATTGACAGAAAATGTTGAAATTTGGTCAACAGGTCCAGATTAGGTCTAGAAAAGCTGTATTCAATAAATTTCGAATCCCTTCTGAACGGAATTTGCACACGGCTAGTACACAATATTATATATATATATATAAGTTAGATAATTCAGAGTCCGAAGATGACTATAGGCTATACAGCAGTCACAATATACAATTCATTTGTTCAATTCACAATATATTAATTCATACATTTGTGTTGAAAATATCGATTATACTGAACTCATGTCCAACAGCTCAAGACAACAGTCTTGAGACAAGACAAGTCGGACGCAAAAGGTTTGTTTATTTCGTGTGATCTTGAATGGACTATAGTCTTAGTAATATTTGATCTCTTGATTGTATATTTATTCAACTTTGCCAATTGCAATGTAAACGCAATGCTTATAAAGGAATAAAAACATTCTTATTCTTATTCAGATGACCATACAGCAGGTCGAAACTTTACCTACTGCAATGTAACTTAAGTAAAATCTGATTTCCATTTAAAAAATGATCAAGTTATTATAAACGTTTTCACAATCATTATTTATAACGAGGGGTTTTTTGAATAGTTGTGAAGGTGATATTGTGGTAGTTATCCATAATAAATGAAGAGACAAGACGTTGTCAAACCACTGATTTATTAAAAAATCGAGATACCGGTTTCGTTGTTACACCATTATCAATCTCTGGCAAACATCATGATGTTGTTTACGAGAGATTGATAATGGTGTAACAACCGAAACCGGTATCTTGATTTTTTAATAAATCAGTGGTTTGACAAAGTCTTGTCCCTTCATTTAATAATGGAGGGGATTGAAAAACAGGCAAAGGCCTGTACCTCACTTTTATAAGGTCTTGTTTCTTTTAAGTTTCCTACTGTAGGCCTGCTTCAAAGCTCACACTTCAACAATTATAATATTCCATCCAAATGAACAATTTTTGTGGGAAGTAAGTGAAACAAACTAATATAAATTCTAAACAAAACAATTTCTATACAAACCTAATAGTGTGATGTCGAAAGTATTTAGACATCTTTTTAACGGTGTTACCATAACATCATCTGAAGACAGAGGTTTGGTTCGATTCATCTTTGAACATATTCCGGAAAACACCTGGCCCAGGATTTTATCACGTGATCTGGGCATCCTGGAACTGGGAGAAAAGTGATGAATCAACAAAAAAATCCATAGTTTGTCCAAGAAAAAAATTCTTTACAAAATAGTTTTATATTGTACAGCAAATATTATTGTTATAGCCTGTCCAAGCAAAGAAGACATTCTGGCAAGATGGGAAAATGACTCCAGCTCGATCAATATTGGTTCAACAATGATTATGAATTTGGTCTGAAATTGTAGGAAACATTCTGGTCTACAATTAAAATTATTATTAAATTTATTATAATCTCTTTGGAGAAGAAAAAAATTTATTGTAATCTAAATTAAAAGAAAAACATAATTCCTTTATATAATAAGAAAGTACGGTATACCATATGTTTGTTTAATGGTGTTAACAAGATTTATTATTGCAACTCCAATGATACATGAATATGAGGAAAATACAGTTATTGTCACTTTAATGAGGAAAAAATACAGTTGAAAGTCAACAATACAAAGAAAAACATCATATTCCCCAACATAATAATATAAGATACCGTATGTTTGTTGATTAGTGTGAACAGCATACATTTCAATAGTTCTCAATGTACTTACTGATTTCAAAGTATCTTATCAATCTACTCAAGTTAGCCGATAAGTTGTTTGAGGAAATCTAGGTTGTGTTGTGGCTTTTCGCGAGAACTTTCCGTGCAATATTTCCCGGTTATTGGAAAACTGAAAAGCTCTCCGTTTCCATACTGACGTCACGGCGAAAATGTGGGTGACGAACAATCAATAGCCACTGCCTTCTTGATAGTGGTTGGCGCTCCAGTGATAACACGTTATCTCCATAATAATGGTGAATCGTCAAATATTCGAGTTGAATAACACTTTGTATTTAAAAAACTGATACGTAATACAGTAATGCAATAATAAGTGAGGCTTTATCAATGCAATGAAGAAAAGTAGAGCCTACATAGTGCACAAATTTTGTTCATCTTCCTCCTCCTCCTCCTCCTCCTCCTTTTCCTCCTCCATCTCCTCTTCTTCTTCCTGCTCCTCCTCCTCCCACTCTTCCTCCACCCTACTCCTCCTACTCTTCCTCATCAACCAACACCTCTTCCATATCCTTCACCAACCCCTCCTCCTCCTTTTCCTCCGCTCACCTTTGTCTTTCTGCTCTTTCTCGTCCTCCTTCTATACTCCTTCCTCTTCCTTCTCCTCTTCTCACTTCTTCATCCCTTCTCATTATTCTCATCACCCTTTTCCTCCTCACACTCTTTCTTCTCCTCCTCCTCCTCCTCCTCCTCCTCCTCCTCCTCCTCCTCTTCCTCCCCTCACATTTGTCTTTCTGCTCTTTTTCCTCCTTCTGCGACTCCTTCCTCTTTCCACTCCTCTTCTCACTTCTTCATCCCTTCTCATTATTTTCATCATCCTTTTCCTCCTCATACATTCTTTCTTCTCCTACTTCTCATCCTTCACCTATTCAATCTTTTCTTCCGCCTCTCCCAACTTCTTCTTTATCACCATCTGCTCCTTCTACCACTTTATCCTCTCCTTTTCCTCCTAGTCTCCTTATCAAATTCAAATTTATTCATTTCAAGAAACAAGCAAATAATAGACAAAACAAATCATTACAATCACATCGTATCATTATCATCTATAATCATTATCATATCATATCGTTCTCTTTCATCTCTACATCTACCACACCTTTTCAACTTATATAAACTTCTTCTCCTCATACTTTATTATACGATTATTCCTCACTTTTTGTCTTGTTTTAACAATAACCCACCGATCCTTATAATAAAAAGTATATTATACTGTATGCTTTTCACACTCACACACCCTTCCGTCCTCCTCAGTTTCTCATTTTCTATTACTCCATTATAAGTACGGTAGATGGAATAATCGTTCTACAACAATATTCTGAAACAAATTGTTCAACTATACTACTTCAAATCACGCCTGCAAATTGAACAGTTATTGTAGAGATGACAGGAATTTGATCTTCTATTCTTTCCAGATCAGAATATCCTATCGCAACCAATAATTTTACATTAATCTTTATTTAAATCCAAAAAATTGATCACCAACCTGTGGATCAATACTTTCACCCAAATTCAAATCTGCGCGGGCGTTGCTCTAGTAAGCAGCTGCAAGCGGCGACGAAATTAGTGAGGCTGTAACTGTATTGAAAATGTAGAAAAATGGATTTCTTGGTTATGTATGAAGTAAAACTCGGTGAATTTTGTTCAAAATAATATTTATTTTTTAAGATATTGAATTAAATATTTGTGAAATCAAACTATTTCTATCTATCACTTATTTTTCAAACTTCAGTTCTCCATTCTTTCAATTCACCGAATACAATTCGACCAAAAAAGTTTGCTACCTACACCTTTGAAGTCATTGACATTTCAGGTGAGTTTTTAATTTTAAAATGTTCAACTTGTATTCTAATTCTCAATCTAATAATCTGTAAAATTCATGGTTTTGGATAGTGGGAATCAAAAGTAGGTACTGTACACGTACACATATTATCGTAATACCTAGAGAACTTCGCTTATCTTTAGAGGATTAATCTTCAGTTCTGGATAGTATCTCATATGTCTAGCTCTAGCAATCCATGCCCACAATTTTAGGTAACTTATTGTTACTAGGCATTTATTTTGGCGTTTCGTGTTAATTCAATCGTTTCTTCTCTAAGTTACTTCTTTTTTATTTTGACACAATCATGAAGAAGGCCTACTGGAAATTTGTATCTATTGGTGATTCAGTAACCCCAATTTGAAATTTTGTTCTATAAAATACTTTGTGATTTTGATTATAATTGAGTACTCACCAAATTTTTTTCCTAAATACAGCCTAGGCTATAGCAATTTAATCTTCTTGTTCTTCTGCAGGTTGAAGAGTCGTTCTTGGAACATGGAAAATACTCTTGAGGAACTTCAAGGTAATATTATGATTTCATGACGTAATATTTTTAATAAATCAGTGGTTTGACAACGTCTTGTCTTTTCATCTAATTTTTATCATGACGTAATCTTTACATGACATATAAGTATAGTTGATGATAACTGACAACGAAACCGGCGTTCTCAATAAACCCCGAACCGTTCAGGTATTTGCGGATTGTGTTCTATAAAGAGGAAGACAAAGTACAAGAAAATGCTTGTCTAGTCAGCTGATTCATTCGCCAACTCCGATGTCACCAACTTCATTTTAATTTGTATTGAAATCTTCAAATAATGTTTTGCAGCATGAATTATCTAACTTTCAATGGAACTTCTATCTCATATAGAACACACGTAGCCTACTTAATACTCCAGCTAAGGTATAGTCTGACCAAGCAAAGAAGACCCTCTGGCAAGATGGGAAAATGACTCCAGCTCGGTCAATATTTGTTCAACAATTATAAATGTGGCCTTGATAGTAGATCAAATTGATAATTGTTGAACCAAAATTGACCGAGCTTGAGTCATTTTCCCATCTTGACAGAGGGTCTTCTTTGCTTGGACAGACTGTAGCATATGACTGTTATAAGCTCTGTCAGGACACTCAACAAGCGGTCTGAAAAGCCGAGTAGGCTGCCAAGTCAAGCGTGACCTCACCTAAACAGCTATGCTCTCCCAGACCACTTTCAGGCTGTCTTGACAGAGCTGTGCATTAATTATAGACATTCTTGAACTTGATAGTGGTATGATCTGCTACAGGCTACCTAGCCTGCTGAATCAAATAATCAATAACAAATAAATCAAATTTTCATCCCATTTATTGGATGGATCAATATATTGTGAACAGATGAAGAAAAAGCAAACGTTTTTCAATTTTTATGTAAAAATGAAATGTGCAATCCGTTTGAAAATTAAATAGGATAAATCTCATTTGACCTTTATTTACTCTAAGATTACGTCACTATATTTTTAATGGGATATAGGCCTAGGCTACTTGTCAGCGTTTGAAAACGTTTATATTATCAAAAACCGGTTTACTTCTGATAAATCCGCTAGAACAAATTTTGAACTGTGCTAATCAAGATATTTATAATTTCACTTCCTTGAATTTGTTCACTTATTTGTCAACACGTTTTTAAAACTATTTTCTCTCTGAGCAAACTAATTTGCAGCATCAAATTCTGTACCATACTGAATTCTAACATTTTTCTTGAAAGAAACAACCAAAATTATTTTAATTTTTCAATATTCTTTCCAGAAACATCTGCTGAAAACGAGTTGGTCACATGTACAGGGTGCTCCAAAAAGGTGGAGTCTTCAAAATGTGTTGAGGACTCATCAAATATTTTTTGTTCAATGGCTTGTTTAGATAAAACCAAGGAGCCGGACACTGGTCAGCTATGTAAGAGCTTTTTTATTTTTTTTCAAGTTTCAGAAATTTGTTGTTTTGCCTGCCGTATTTTTCTCCATTTCCATAAAATAGGCTACTATAATCCAGCTACACATGCATGATATTTTCATCAAAATTTGGGAAAAAGGTGTTTTGTAGGTACTTTATTATCTGTGTTTTTACTCTTTACTGTAGTTTCTTGAATAAATAAATGATCCAGTTCTTGGTGGAGCTGACACTGATGCCAAGTTTTGGCTGTTTATTTTACGTGATGTAATCTACCAACAGCTGATGTAAAGCATCTATTTTCTTTTTTTATTTTAAAAACATAATCTAGGAATAGCTCAATTACAACTCTAATCGATAACATCAGCTGTTGGAGCTTACAAGAAGCAGACAAAAACGCCTAAAGCGTGCTGTACACGGGGACAGTAGTGTCGGCCAGTTGAATATCTGTAGCCAATCACAGCTGTTGTTGTTCAACTCAATGACAAGACAAAAGCTGTGATTGGCTAAAGATAATCAACTGGCCTACTGTCCTTGTGTACAGCAGGCTCAACTTTTTTTGTGTCACAAATACCCATTAAATTGAAACAGAAAACTTTGAATTCTTCTAGGAATTATTTTGCTTTAATTACAAGAAAATGAGATAAAACACTAAGAAACTGTGCACTTAACCAATTGTACGTATCTTCTGGTATAGCCTGTCCAAGCAGAGAAGGCCCTCTGGCAATATGAGAAAATGACTATAGCTCGGTCAATATTGGTTCAAAAATGATTGATTTGATCTCAATTGTAGGAAACATTCTGATTTACAATTTGAGACCAAATTAATAATTTTTGAATCAATATTGATTGAGCTGGAGTCATTTTCTCATCTTGCCAGAGGGTCTTCTTTGGTTGGACAGGCTATAGAGCTGGTGCCAGAAATCAAGGCAGTTCCGTCTGTTCCTGTATGTTCCAGTGTTCCTTGTAAATTGTAGCTAACTGGAGTAGATTTGAAACTCTTTTTTCTAGTCAGCTAGTCTGATATAGTTACACAGACTATTGGCAGACAACATCAACTCTTTATATTCAATTTATTGAATATTGCTCCAGTTCTAGTCTCTTGAAAACAGCTGTTTCGAATTGGATTCCTGACTGGGGAACAAATTTTGACCAGAGTGATTGCATAGATAAGGCCCCAACCCATTATTTGGATGAGACTATAACAGTTGTTCCTAAAAAGTACTTGTCATCTCTCATCATCATCATCATCCCTCTTTTCACTAATGCACAAGTCTAAGAGCTCATGTGGGCATCACCTTCAGAAAGAAATCTAGACAAGCTCTCTACACTAATATTTAATATTTACCACATGTACAAACTACAAGTACAACTAAGTTATAAGCTCTTGTTGACATCATCCTCAGAGAAGAAAAAAAATCTAGTAAAGTTCTTCACTCTGATCTTTAATATAATTTGTAATTTTCCAGGTATGGAAGTTGATGAGGAAACAGATTCTTCATCTTCAGAAAGTGAAGAAGGAGAGGAGTTTGAAGTCGAGATAGACCCCACCACTATTTGTCAAGGAGAAGAAGAGGAAGAAGAAGAAGTGGATGAAGAAGAAGACCTAAGACAATCCAGTGATTCCAATCCAACCAAACCACAGACATTCAAGTGTTATTTTTGTAAATACTCAAGTGCTGATAAAGAACAGTTCCAACAACATATACAAGTGCACATCAATACAACTAGAAAGCAACTACCAATTTTGAAAAAGACATGGGTTTGTGAAGTGTGTGACTTTTCCGCTACCAAAAAGATTGAATTGCAGAAACACCAACGGTTAGAACACAAGGGTTTACAAATGTATGATTGTGAGTTGTGTAAGTATAGTGGTACATCATTGTCTGCGCTTGAGTTACATCTTAGAATACATAACGGGAAGAAACCTTACAAATGTCATCTGTGCGACTACAAGGCCAAACGTAAATCTCACCTGAAGTTGCATCTCAGGAGTAACTGTGGAATGAAAATGATGTACAAGTGTGATTTGTGCGATTTCAAATGTTTTAAAAACTATAATTACTTGAAAAATCATCTACGTACTCACCAATTTGATAGTAAAGTGTTCACTTGTAAAGTTTGCGGGTTTCAAGCAACCAAAGCCGATGAACTGGAAACGCATCATCTGGTTCATGAGAGTCAGGTGGGGTACAGATGTGAGTTTTGTGACAAGTTTTCTTGTGTTGAAGCAAAGGATTTGGAGGAGCATCAGAGGTTGTTGCACGCTGGTGAGAAATTGCTGACGTGTGCAAAGTGTGACTACACCTGTGTACAGCAGTGTGTTTTGGAGGCACATGTGCAGATACATGTGGAGCGGGACACAAGTGGCGGCACATGTTTGGGGGAAGAACCGGTTGTTGGTGCACCATGTTTGGGCGTCAATTCAAGTGTGGTAAAAGGTGAAAAAGATGATGAAAAAAGTTTAGGATCTGATTTAACTGAAGGGAAAGGAGAAATTGATGAAGAAAAAAGTTCTGAGTCTGATTTTATAGTAGGAAAAAGTGGAAATAATGGAAAAACACGTTCAGAATCAAGTTCAAATGTTGGATCATCTTTGGAGTTGGGTGTAAGTGATATTGTTGAAATAAAAATAGAGAATTGCAGTGAAACAAGTTTAGAAGTGGATTCTAATGCTGAAGTGCAAAGGGAGTTGGATATTGAGAATGTTGAAATACATGAAAAGTTGGGAAATGTTGAAATAGGGTCAGAACTAAGAGTGGGTTCAAAAATTGTTGGAACAAATTTGTGTTCCAGTGGAACAATTTCAAAATCAAGTTCTAAGTCTAGTAAAATACTTGGAGAATCAAGTACCTTTGTTAGTGGGAGTCATTCAAAATTGAGTTCCAATTCTGATGAAACAAATCCAAAATCTAGTGAAAATCTTAAGGAAATGGAAACATTAGATGCTAATGAAGTTGAAGAATCATCTGTTCAGAAATTGGAATCAGATGAAGAATCCAACTTTACATGTGAATTTTGTCACAAAACGTTTCCAACCAAAGTCCAACTGCAAACACATATCAACAAATGCCAGTTACATACTGATGAGGAATTGAAGTGTGTTTTCTGTGATTATACAACTACCAAGAAGAACCTCCTCAAAAATCATGTTTTAACCCATATGGGTGATAAACCATTCAGCTGTAGTTTTTGCAATTACAAGTGTACATCATCCTGCCTGTTGAAACGGCACTTGAAAACGCACACAGAAGATAAACCTTATATTTGTGAGTACTGTGATTTCAGGAGTGCTAAATTTGAAAATGTTCGCACTCACATGAGGACTCACACTGGAGAAAAACCTTTCAAGTGCAAACAATGTGATCACAGCTACAGTGACCGGTCTGGTCTGCGTGTTCACATGATGACGCATGATGGGGAGAAACGGTACAGTTGTGATTTTTGTGATTTCAAAGCATCACAAAAACCTCATCTCATCACACACATCCGTACACACACTGGGGAAAAACCTTATGGGTGCCATTTGTGTGATTTACGTTTCACAACTTCCTCATCGTTGAAGCGTCATTTGAAAACGCACATGAAGGAACGTCCACATGCTTGCGAGTTTTGTGGAAAAACATGGGCTAGACCTGACCAACTGGAAGTGCATAAACGCTTACACACCGGTGTGAAACCTTTCAAATGTGAGTCGTGTGATTATGAGACTCATGACGCGAGAGCGTTAAAAGTGCATGTGAAGCGGCATACAAATGAGACTCCGTTAATGTGCGATTTTTG
Source organism: Sogatella furcifera (assembly GCA_017141385.1). Classification (NCBI taxonomy): domain Eukaryota; kingdom Metazoa; phylum Arthropoda; class Insecta; order Hemiptera; family Delphacidae; genus Sogatella; species Sogatella furcifera. The sequence goes on along the minus strand of CM029559.1, from coordinate 431,028 downwards.
TGAGTACACCACTTTTGTGCCAAATGCTTTGAGAATACATGTAAGGAAGCATACGGGAGAGCGTCCTTACAGTTGTACACTGTGCGAGTATAAGAGTCCTACAGGTTATGGTTTGACAGTGCACATGAGGACGCACACTGGTGAAAAGCCTTATGAGTGTACGCTATGTGATTTTAGGGCTAAACGTCGTACGGGAGTAACTGAGCATATGAAAAGTATGCATAAAGAGGTGTTAAATCAGTAGAATTGAATGGGGGAGTGGCATTCGGGTATAGAGAGAATGTGTGCTCACTGGGGAGTGAAATCAGTGTAATCAAATCAGAGAATGCACATATATTGTGTATCACATAAAGAGAATGTGTACTCACTTGAAATCAGTGTTATTAAATGTGAGAATGCAAGTATATTGCGGTATGACATACAGAGAATTGGGGAGTGAAATTATTACAATTTAATTGGAGAATGCAAGTGTATGTAGTATCAAATACAGACTCTTTTAGTAGTTGTGGAGGTGATATTGTGGTAGTTATCCATATTAAATTAAAAGACAAGATTTACTTACCACCAATTTACTAAAAATCAAGTTACTGGTTATGCTTGCTACACCATTATCAATTCCTGGTTAACATTAAGAAAATAGGCTAAAACGTTTCTAGTTTGCCAGAGATAAGTGGTGTTGCAATTAAAACCAGTATCTCAATTTTTGATAAATCTGTGATTTTACAATATATTGTATTCTCATTCAATAATATACAGATATTATACTCACTGGGAAGTGGAATCATTATAATCAAGTGGGAGAATGTAATAAGTACATTGTGGTTTAACATGCAGAGACAGTATATTTCACAGGGGACTGAATGAAATCAATAATATCAAATGGGAGAACGCAGATATAGTCTGTCCAAGCAAAGAAGACCCTCTGGCAAGATGGGAAAGTGACTCCGTCTTGGTCAATATTTGTTCAAGAATTATAAATGTGGTTTTATTATTAGATCAAATTGTTATTTTTTGAACCAATATTGACCAAGTTTGAGTCATTTTCCCATCTTGCCGGAGGCTCTTCTTTGCTTGAACAGACTATAGTAAATGTCTAGTGTATCTTCTACAATCAAGTTACAAGTCTTGTTCTTGAATCTTTTGTCTTCAACTCAAGGTAAAAATTCCATTATTTGAACGGTTTTGTTAAAACTGATTTACTTACTAATACTCACTTTATACTTACTATATATACTTACCGTATCAACTTACCATAATTTTACATTTTGTTTAATAATTGTTGTAAACAAACTAATCTAGTGATATCCTATACTGTAATACAGCCTACTGATATTATAACTGATCTTTTATCTCATATCGAATTTATGTGTATCAATATGATTAACATACAGGTTTATTGTTATTGTTTTTAATATATTAAGCATAGGATGGATATTTCATTATTTATTTATTTAACTATTTAATTGTATTAAACTTTGTTAATTTTTATTAAACCCTGTTGTAAAACTAATATTTTCATTGTTATTGAAACATTATTCTGCTTCTGTGTAGGCCTATGTAGATTTCTATTGTATTATTGGAATTTCAATGTATTTTGTAATGATAATGGCTTGACACACCAAGTCATTTTCTAGTATAGTAGGCTTATTGATAAGGAAATAGGGAGACTGATTGAGAGTTGAAATAGCTACAATCTAAAACTATAAAATTCAAATAAGTCGTAAAAACCAGAAAATAATTTCTTTAAAAATTGCTAATTAGTATAAAAATTTATCAATATTAGTATAAATTTATGAGTATAGATATTTGTTCAACAATACATTCTTTTGAGAATAGAGATAGTCGTCTATAATTGAAAGATTTTTCACTCTTTGCTTAGGGGCCTGTTCAACACTGCTTTAATCCTGTAAAACAGGTGAGAGACTTTTCAAAATGTTCATTTTACAATAGGATAATCATAAGTATAGAGCGTTTCTTGTAATTGAGTTTTCCTGTTGAGGTCTTTAAAAGTGAATGAGAAAACGATTTATTGTTTTTTCAATCATCAGTAGAACAATAAAATTGATTAAATTTATAAGTTGGGTTACAAATGTATATCATTCTTACACTGATTAAACCTTGAGAAATATTGTGATAGAATCAGATTATTACAATAAAATTTTCAATTAATGATAATCCAAGGTATTCAAGAAAAAATTACCAACTATTTCAAATTGAACTTCAAATTCTTTCGTAACCAAACATCAAACAGGCCTCAATAGTTTCATCTTCTCCGCTTGGCGCACTGAAGCTTCAATTCACGCTCAACATATCTCCATGCTTCTACTCGTTCTAAGCAAGGTGAACGTATTGAGAGTTCGCCAGTCTAATATCTACCGTCTCTAAAGTCAGTATCAATATTCGTGAATTTCGTTTGTTTATCAGTGCCGGAGTGAGGAAACTGTGAATAATATTTGATAGAAAATTATCTAAAACTAATAATTGTTTCCAGTTGTTCTTCATTTATTCTCCGCAAATAATTTGGTAAGTTCATAAATTTTATTCTCTTGTCATCCTCGGTAAGAACCAAGCTGTAAATTTGGTTATGTCTGCTTTTCTACAAATCGCAAAGCTATTTTATTTTTCATACCAAAAGATAGTCTGGAATTTTATTGTAAATCAAATACTTTACTGTTTCTTAGACGTGTTTGTCGCCAGTAATAAAACCAAGCCGAAAACTTGTAAAATAGTCGTGATGAAGAATGTGCCAAGAAGATGCAACTTAGCCCTCAAATAAATTATAAGCTATCTCAACTAGTATAGTCTGTCAAAGCGAAAAAGACATTCTGTCAAGATGGGGAAATGGCTCCAGCTTGGTTCAAAAATAATAAATTTGGTCTCAAAATGTTTAGAATACAAGAATAAAATGTTTCATACCATATTTATAATCTGAACCAATATTGACCGAGCTGCAGTCATATTCCTATCTTGCCAGAATGTCTTCTTTGCTGGTACAGACTGAGCTGGGTTTCTGATGAATATAGGCAAAAGCTCTTGACCTCAGAATCAGAATTCTCTATTTTCAAAATGACGGTTTGGCCTTCGAGTATCACACTTCTAATTGGTTTGCTAGGTCGGATCTACCATAGGCCACCTTTTCCAACTCTTATTAGATTAACATTAACATAGAAATGAATACCCTTACCATATTGTTATCTTATATTTTTACTAAGATCAAACTGTACACATATTGTATAATGAACCTAACCTCAATACAATCAAACCTAACCTCAATCCAATCAAACCTAACCTCAATCTCGTTATTTTTTCTCTCAGGATCCGTTCACAATGAAGCGATCCGGGTCCGACTACAGCGGTCGTAGCGGTGGGGGGCCGGGTAGGGGAGGTTTCCAGTTTGCCGGCTTCCAGTTGAAGGGAGGCCCCAAGGCCCTGCAGCAACCCCCTCCCCCTACGGCTGCCCTCAGCAAGCAGGGCTACAGCACTATGTCGTCTATCACCCAGAATGCGTTGTCAGCAAGTTGGGGTGTGCCTAAGAAACGGTCCAAGACTGAGGAGGAGTGAGTATAACACACATTCATTGTCAGTAGGCTAATAGGCTAACATTTACTGAGTTGAATTTATCACCTTTCTTAGTTCAAGATAACCTTTCTTAATTCTGTCCTACTGATACTGAGGATTTTTCTGTCATTTCAGTTAATTTTATATTTTTTATTTATTTTTATAGGTTTTTTAGTTGTTCTTCTTTAACAACTTTTTCTGCCCAAGCAGGTTTTAAACCTTTGGGATTATTTTCCAGGCTATGTTGATGTTTTATAGTATATTAACCTACATAATGAGTGTGGGAAATGCGTTTTTACAAACGAGCCGTTTAGGCGAGTTTGGAAAATAGTTATGAGTATGTAAACCTTTCCACACGAATTATGTACATTTTTTTCGTCTTACTAGTCTGAGAAGGATTTATTAAAACCTCAAACAACTGAATACATTAACTTATGCCAATATAACCTCAACACAAGAGCTAGCACAAAAGTATACAGAAAACTGTCATGGCGGCTCATTCGTTTCGTTACTTCATACGTCGGAATTTGGAAAAAACAGCCGGACTAGATTTTTAGTGCTGTAATTATCATCGTGATGATGATTAGTGCTGTAATAATCATCAGAATGATTATGTACATTCAGAACAGCTGATGTTTGTTATTCTCTGTAAACGTTTTCCAAACGCAAATCTATGTAATATATATTTTCACATTGCTAGGATATTCTATTGTAGGAGGAACACTAACTTATAGCAGTAAGATACATACTGTAACAATAGAATCATTCTTGTCATTTAAGTGATGTATGTTTTGATTTGTGATTCTGTAGAATAAAATTATTTTGAAAATTTCTATTTCCCAATTGTTGTTCTCGTTTTCTTCTCATTCTTTTACTTTTCTTTGTTTCTTCATTTCATTTGCTTCTTTTTCTACTTCTTCTTAGTTTCTACCTATATCCTGATGCCCTAGACTGATGTCCTGAGGGAACCTCAAGTTTGAGTGTGCTTGGAAAAACCCGGCATTGATCACATAAGTCGCACAAGATTGTATACATTTATCAAAATGACTCACTCACTTATGATGTCTTTCTCGCGGTCCAATATTGACCGAGCTTGAGTCATTCTCCTCCCATCTTGCCAGAGGGTCTTCTTTGCTTGGACAGACTGTATCAGATCGTACTGACAGTCGATCGTTCACAGCTGATCGTTCAGTCTTCTTTTTCTTCTTCTTCTTCTTCTTCTTCTCCGTTCATCTTCATCATCTTCTTCTTTTCCTTTCTCTTCTTCATCTTCATCATCATCTTCCTCTTCTTTGTTCAATTCTTCTTTGGCCAGATTCTTTGTTCTTCCACATGTTCATTTTCCATCTTCTTTTGCCTCTTTTTCTTTCTCTGATTTTGACTGTCACAGTCCGAACTGATAGTGGATCTGAACTCAAACCAAATACATATTGGCGAGGTGGAACCTACACGTAAGTGTCTCCCCACCAATAAAAGATCTATACACGAATATATTTTTGTTGTAAATTTGTACTACAGTAGGTTCTGGTGGATAAATAGTCAATTTATTCGGTTATCCGTATGTTGTTGCAGATATTTCGATGAGGAAGACGACACCGCAGCTAGTACTGGTCTGGAATACATTCCGGCCCCGGGAAGTCCATCCTATGTGCCTCCCAAAAACGATTCCGACTCTGAAGAAGACCCGTTGGACGCCTTCATGGCCGGGATAGAGAAACAGGTTGGTGATTGAATAATATATTGAAAATTTAAAAAATGATTCCGACTCTGAAGAAGACCCGTTGGACGCCTTCATGGCCGGGATAGAGAAACAGGTTGGTGATTGAATAATATATTGAAAATTTAAAAAATGATTCCGACTCTGAAGAAGACCCGTTGGACGCCTTCATGGCCGGGATAGAGAAACAGGTTGGTTGGTGATTGAGTAATATATAAAAAATTTAAAACAATTTATGAATAAATAAATGTATAATAGAATTGAAGGTTGAGAGGGCTGCTGAAAATTGAGCATACGATGATGTTATGCCTTACAGTTTTTGGTAGTTTCATTTTGTGTGGTATTCTGGCCTGGGGACATTCACTAGATAAGTAAGCGACATTATATAGTCTGTTCGAGCAAAGAAGACCCTCTGGCAAGATGGGAAACAGACTCCAGCTTGATCAATATTTGTTCAAGAATTATAAATGTGGTCTTGATAGTAGATCAAATTGTTTTCTACAATTTGAGATCAAATTGATAATCTTTAAACCAAAATTGACCAAGCTGGAGTCATTTTCCCATATTGCCAGAGGGTCTTCTTTGCTTGGACAGACTGTAACTGTGCATTTGACACTGCAAAATAATATTGAAATCAACTTATACCAATGTAAAACTAGCTGAAAATGGAATAAAACTAATTAGAAGTTTGTACTTTTGATGATTATTAAGATACTAAGTCATTTCAGTTTTTCTTTCACGGTTACAGAACCCCTATTGTCGTCCTCATTCACACATATTATACATGTAGATATTATATTATATTGTAGATGTCGCCAAAAATTTAGATGGGTTTGTCTGTCTGTTGTACGTAATGTAACCTACTAACAGCTGATGTAAAGCACCTATTGTCTCTTTTTATCTCAAATACAGAATTTAGGTATATCCGAATGACAAAATCAGGTGTAGCAGCGTGCAAGGAGCAGATGAACCTGTTTAACTGTTTGGTGTCAGCTTTCCTTGTTTCCAGTTTCCCAGCTTTCCATGACACAGTCAGTATATTGTTAAAATCAGCACTTATTTATTGTATTTTCTTTTGTGATTTCGTTTTCTAGGTTAAAAGCGAAGCAGCCACGTCTGGTGTGAAGGAGGACAAAACAAAGAATAAAGGAATAAGAGACGATATAGAAGAGGAGGACGATGAAGAGTCTTATTACAGGTAAGGAGTCAGCTGATACCAAAAGTTGAGACGATTGGAGAATGAATGTTATTGATACTAGACTCTGTCTGGACAGTCGGTGAAGCTGTCTGCGAGAGTAGGCTACGTAGAGATGAGAGTAACCCCCCAGCTATACTAATTCGCTTTTGAAGACAGCTAAAGACTGTCCTTACAGAGCTGAGCATTAACAATGCAGTTATTCGCCAACCGTCTGGATTTTTAACGTCTTTTTTAACTATTTAATGAATATTTATGATCTGTTTCACTTTATTGATCTGTTCAGTTAAATTCGTTCATTAACGAATTCAGTTGAATTTGTTTATTAAAAAATTCTGTTAAATTTGGTCTTGATATTCAACACTCTTCCGATAATCGATATAGATTTATTTAATGTTCGACATATCGATTTAATCGACATTTTTTTACAGAAATTTGATGATTTATCGATACATATCTTCATTCTGAAATAATTCATTCCTAATAATTGCAGGTACATGGAGGAGAACCCCAGAGCTGGTCTACAGGATGACGACTCTGATATTGAAATTGAATATGATGAGGATGGTAATCCTATTGCACCTAAAAAATCTAAGGTCAGTTGAAAATTCTGAACAATTTTACACTTGTTTAGTTATAGTTTGACTGATTTTCTATAAACGTTTGTCACTCTGTAACCATTATATGCCTTGACATTCGTCTCAAAAAAGTAAACTGCACTATGTAATAATTCTCTCATCTTCAATTTGACAATTTATTGACTATTTAAATTTAATAATATTTCTAAAAATTAGTAATATAGTCTGTCCAAGCAAAGAAGACCCTCTGGCAAGATGGGAGAATGACTCCAGCTTGGTCAATATTTGTTCAAGAATGATGAATGTGATCTTAATAGTAGATCAAATTGTTTCCTACAATTTGAGATCGAATTGATAATTTTTGAACCAATATTGACCGAGCTTGAGTCATTTTCCCATCTTGCCAGAGGGTCTTCTTTGCTTGGACAGACTGTAATACAGCTCTATTTGTTGAATTGTAAAGCTATGGACAATGGCTGTTTGAAAACTATCAATGATTCTCTATAGTGGGATGCTACATGATAGTTTAGAAAAGTAGTATAAGTATTTATTTATTCATTTATTTATTCTGTAGATAAATTACAACAAAGGGTTAAAATAAAACACAGACAACAAAGTCCAAAACGTCTTTTCCCAAATTTCGATACATATTCATTCAAAAAGAGGTTATGTTTGAAATATCATCAACACTATCAGCACAATTCACTAATTTCCACTGTCAAAAATTAAAAACTATCATTTAGAATTTTGGAGGTTGATTTAAAAGTCAGAATAACACCAAAAAATATAAAAAAACTATTTAAAAATATCGAATTACACTTAAAATTTCGAAGCCAAACATAGTATAACTTCTCATATTGTAATAACAGTTTCATATGTTTAATAAATACCTCTGGACATGGGTTACATGACAGAGAAACAATTGAATCAAATGATTTAGCGCTATTTATCCTAACCTTAATCTTTGTTCTTCAATCTTAAAACTTCTCAGTTTTTATAATAATAGTTAATTCGAATCTCTCAATATTTGCAGGTGCAGAAGTCCTTTGTCTATTTATATAGCAATAAATGGAGATTTGAATTGATTATTATTATAATTATCCAGTAGGCGCTATTTATCCTAACCTAAATCTTTGTTCTTCAATCTTAAAACTTCTCAGTTTTTATAATAATAGTTAATTCGAATCTCTCAATATTTGCAGGTGCAGAAGTCCTTTGTCTATTTATATAGCGATAAATGGAGATTTGAATTGATTATTATTATAATTATCCAGTAGGCGCTATTTATCCTAACCTAAATCTTTGTTCTTCAATCTCAAAACTTCTCAGTTTTTATAATAATAGTTAATTCGAATCTCTCAATATTTGCAGGTTCAGAAGTCCTTTGTCTATTTATATAGCAATAAATGGAGATTTGAATTGATTATTATTCTAATTATCCAACAGTTGGTACACTACAATATCTAATAATTCTTCCATCCCTTGTTTTTAAAAATATTGAACAATTGACAATCGATATTTTTTCTTGTAGATAATCGATCCTCTACCGGCTATCGACCATTCGGAAGTGGACTACACCGATTTCGAGAAGAACTTCTACTCGGTGCATGAGGAGATATCGAGTTTGACAGAGGCGCAAGTGAATGAACTGAGGGACACGCTGGGTATCAAGGTGACCGGGCCGTCACCGCCCAGGCCTGTTGCTAGTTTCGCTCATTTCGGGTAGGCTAAACCTTAACTTGAGTCTTTTAAAAAGGTTTTATTCACAAAGACTGTATGATTACAGTTTGGCCATTGAGTGTGATACACACTTTTGATTGGTTAGCTCACTAGAATCCAACATACTAACGCCACACTCTCATTACTTTCACATTTATTTTAATTTGATTGAGTGGATGTATCTTTAAATTGATGAAATGCAAATCATAATCTAATAAAAGAAAAAGAAGAATACAAAAAATACGAATAGAATTGGGGAGTAAAAATGAAGAAGGAAGGGGGGGAAGAAGTTGAGTGGGAGGAAGTTGTAGGAGAAGAAGAATAAGGCAAAAGTATATTCATCACCATTTAGTATAGTCTGTGCAAGCAAAGAAGACTTTCTGGCAAGATGGGGAAATGACTTCAGCTCGGTCAATATTGATTCAAAAATCATAAATTATTATAATCATTAGCAACCTATTTATCACATGTGAGTTACTGTACGTATCTTTTATTTTCTTACATTCAGGTTACTCTATTTTCTATTTTTATTTTCGTTTGTAAAGTGCTTAAATCATTGATTTTATATTATTATATTGAGTATTAACATATCTGGGCATGTCCTGTTGTTTTCATATTGTTTGATAAATAAAATAAAAATAAATTTGGCCTTAAATTGTAGGAAACATTCTAATCTACAATTTGAGACCAAATTGATAATTTGTGTACCAATATTGACCGAGCTGGAGTCATTTTCCGATCTTGCCAGGTGGTCTTCTTTGCTTGTACGGACTATACCATCACACTGCAAGGTCTATCTCGGTTTTCTATTTATTTAGTGCAAACTTACAGCAATGAGAGGTTTACAGCTCTGACCGCCGAGAAAGCTCGTTTTGATTGCTGTTTCTATAGAAAATACTAAATGAATTATAATTTCTTACAGGTTTGATGATGCTTTGATGAAAGCTATAAGGAAGTCTGAGTATACCCAGCCGACTCCTATTCAAGCTCAAGCTGTGCCAGCAGCTCTAGGAGGAAGAGATATTATTGGTAATTATTAAAATTTTCTAATTATTCTTCTAAATTATTGTTTTTGAAAGATGATTCAAGAACTGTCTATTTGATTGTTTCATTTGTTCTTATCTGTTCATTCATCTTTGATGTCTCAATTGTTCTCATATTCTTCTTCCTCTTCTTTTTCTGCTTTCCTTCGTTTCTTCCTTTCCTGTGCTTCTTATGCTTTTCCTTTTTCTCTTTCTTCTTTTTCTTCTTCTTCTTCTTCTTCTTCTTCTTCTTCTTCTTCTTCTTCTTCTTCTTCTTTTCTTCTTCTTCTTCTTCTTCTTCTTCTTCTTCTTCTTCTTCTTCTTCTTCTTCTTCTTCTTCTCCTTCCACTTTGGTTTCTCTTCTGATCAATCTTCTAAGAATAGTTTCTCTCAGATAGCTGACACCAAACAGTTATGCTGTTGAATATTATGCTCCTTGTGCGCTCCAACAGCTGATGTTGTCAACTAGAGTTGTCATTTAGATAGGCCTGGGTAATGTTTCTGAAATCGAAAAAAGACAATCTTTTTTGAAGCTTCACATCAGCTGTATACGAGGTAGTTGAGAAGTGGCGGTCAGTCGAACAGCTGTAGCCAAACACAGCTATTGTTGTTTGACTCAAGGTGAGGACAAAGTGTGTGATTGGTTACAGCTGTTCGACTGGCCGCCACTACTTACCCGTATACAACAGGCAAAACAATGATTGATTGATTTCCTTGTTTAACTTGGTGTTATAATTTCTTGTATCATATTTACTGTGGCAAATTAATTTGATGGAATATTTATGTTTTTTCATTCTAGGTATTGCTAAGACAGGCAGTGGTAAAACGGCTGCTTTCATCTGGCCAATGCTGGTTCATATAATGGACCAAAAACAGCTGGCTGAAGGAGATGGTCCCATTGGACTTATACTGGCTCCTACGCGAGAATTGTCTCTACAGGTAATTTAATGAAATTTTTAGGGTGAAGTTGTGGAACCTTTCCTCAATTTTCTTATTTTTATTATCAGCGTTATTGCTTATTAGTGGGAATTCCGAAGAAGTTCCACAGTCGACATAACCACAATATTTCCCGTGATGAAATTTGTGATTCACAATTTGCAAATTGTGATAGTTCTTGATTTTATACACAGTGATTCAGAAGCTCTTCTGAGTCTATAGAGTCGAAAACACAAAAATAACACTAGAAGCACTAATCCACGATCAGGAATTGTTGAATTTTCAAACAAAATTTAAAGAATTCTCAAAGAACGGAATTTGATAAATTATCAATTTCACTTTATTTATTTATTTACATTGCTGTCTCACATTCATGTACATTCTTTTATATAATACATTATTAAAAACCTACAATAATAAAGGGTAAATTATTAACATTTTGAAATTTACAGAAAAAAACAAATTATTACATAAGTTACTAGTAATACAATAATGTATCTAATAAAAAAAATGATGATAATAGTTTCAACTGAAAATGAAGTCGAATTAAGAATTTCTCAAGTTTTTCTATGATGAGTCTATATTAAAATAGAGATTGATTAAAAAAATCTCAACAAACAGAGAATATATGATACAAATATTTGAATTAAGCCATGTGACTTGTTTTCAGAGGATTCCTTGTATAGCTGACGCTAAAACGTTGGGCGGTTTCGTCTGTCTCTTGTAGGTGCAATGTAACCTACTAACAGCTGATGTAAAGCATCTATTGTCTCTTTTAATTAAATAGAACATCATCTTGGCATAGCTGAATGACCACTCTAATTGACAACATCACCTGTTGAAGCGCCCAAGGAGCAGACGAAGCCGCCCATCGTTGTCAACAACTTTTTAGCGTCAGTTTTGCCAAATATTGGATAATTTTTTATTTCAACGATTGATTGTAATGATTTGTTTTGTCTATTATTTGCTTGTATCTTGAAATAAATAAATTTGAATTTGAAAGTTGATACTGGTAAATCCTAATAAAACAGTATCCGGCTTGGTCTTTAATCAATTGGGGGTTTCTCTGCTTGTTTCGCAGATCTACAACGAAGCCAAAAAGTTTGGCAAAGTTTACAACATGAACGTGGTATGCTGCTACGGAGGGGGGTCCAAGTGGGAGCAGAGTAAGGCATTGGAAGGTGGGGCAGAAATAGTAGTGGCCACTCCGGGCAGAATGATAGATCTGGTCAAGATGAAGGCCACTAATCTGACAAGAGTTACGTTCCTAGTGTTGGATGAGGCTGATCGCATGTTTGATATGGGATTTGGTGAGTTTTGTAGCTGAAATTTGGATTTTTGAAAGTCTGGGATACCCGATGAGGGTAACCTTTTTTGTGGTATTTTTTCGATTTTATTCAGATAAAATCATAAGACTTGAAATGGACCTCAATTGAATGAATTCTCAATTTCCATTCCTTGTACTAATGTACTTAATCAGTTTTTTATTACTTGTTAATTAATTATTTAGATTATTTAAAAGATTTTATTAAAATAAATTATTGAAAACCTACCACTCCACACCACAACTCAAAATTTGAACATTTTTTACCGATTGGTTCTCGAAAATTCTGTAAAAACGCAGAACAATTAATTGATTAGACAGGTATTACACGTTCCATAATCATAGTTTATCATATGGAAAGAAATGGAAATATGATTTCGTATTTTCATCTCTTTTCATATGATCAGATATATTCATAGAACTATTATCGCGTAATACCAGCCTTAGAAAAATTCAAATATTGGAGGTATTCTTGGAATGTTTCAAATGTTCTTCTTAGCGCGCGTCTAAACGTCCAACTGAACATGCCTGCCAAATTTGAACGCATTCGGTTCAGTGGATTTTTAGTTCTGGTGATGAATGAATGAATCAGTCAGTCAGTGCCATTTCGCTTTTATAGATATAGATTGAAACATTTTTCCTTTTTTCCAGAGCCCCAAGTCCGTTCCATCTGCAACCATGTGCGCCCCGATAGGCAGACTCTTCTGTTCAGCGCTACGTTCAAGAAACGTGTAGAGAAGCTAGCCAGGGATGTGCTGACTGACCCCGTGCGCATAGTGCAGGGAGATGTTGGAGAGGCCAACACAGATGTGACACAGGTGGTGCATGTCATGCCACAACCCGCCAAACTGCAATGGTTGCTCAAACATTTGGTGCAATTCCTATCTGCTGGGAGTGTGCTCATATTTGTTACTAAGAAGGTTAGTTTCTTTCATTTTTAAGTCAATTTTTGTTCAATTTTTTTATCTCCTCTTAATAATTTTTTCTCTCTTTTTCTTCCTTATTCATCATTCTTCCTTCTTTTTTCGTTACTTTTATTCTCATCCTAGTCTTTTCTTCCTCTTCTTTTCCTCTACCTTCCTCAATTCTGCTTCTATTCTTTCTTGTTCCTCTTCTAATCCTCTTCCTCTCCGTTCTCTACTGTCTTCATTCTGCTTCCTTTTTTCTTTTACTCCGATTCGCCTTCTTCTTTTGACTCTTTTTTCATTTATTCTTTTTCTCCTGCTTTGTTTATCCAGTATTTTATTATTTTTCTATCTCCACTCTTCCTCAACTCACACTACCTCTTTCTTTTCTTTCTTTGTCTACTTTTTCTCCTCGATACTTTTCATCTTCTCCCTATTACGCTTCTCCCTTCTCCTTTTACGCTTCGTCCTCTCCTTGTTCTTCTCCTCTCCTTATCTATCTTTGCCTCCTCCTACTCCTCTTCTTCCTCTTCCCCCTTTTACTTTTTTCTCTCTCTTCCTTCTCTTCTTGTTCTTTTTCTCTCTCCCTCTCTCTTCTTTTGTTCCTCTTCTTGTTCTTTACTCTCTTATTTTTCCTCTTTATCTTTCTTCCTCTCTTCCTTTTCCTCCTTCTTTCTCTTCTTCCTTTGCCCTTCTTCTACTCCCTCTTCTTTTTTTCCTTATACTTCTCAATCCTCCTCCTCCTTCTTCATCTTCTTCCTCTTGACCTCTTTCTCTTTCTTCTTCCTCTTCCTCTTGATCTCTTCTTCTTTTTTCTTCTTCTTCTTCTTCTTCTTCTTCTCTTTTTCTTTTCTTTTTCTTCTTCTTGTCCTCTTCCTATTCCTCTTCCTTTTCTCCTTCTTCTTATTTCTTCTTGGAGCATAGAACAGTACTAGTTATATAAATGAGGGATGTGCTGACTGACGCCGTTCGCATAGTGCAGGGAGATGTTGGAGAGGTCAACACAGATGTGACTCAATTGCGAATTCATAATAAAGTAAATGAGCTGTGAAAAATAATCCACAAACCAATCATGAGCGATCAAGTGCTGTCGAAACGGAATGGCGGACGCTGCCTTGTCTTTATAGAGCCCTAGCTTGAACATACTTTTATTCTTAAGTGTTTTATTCTATTTCTTTGTGAATCCTTTTTAATCTCCCATCCCCTTCATACCAGTCTCATACCAGTTTTAAAGGTTTTATTTTTTTTTGTTGGCTTCCATGTGTGTATTTTTTAGTTTTTTTTTTATAATTCCATGATCCTTATCTGTAAATTTATTAATCTATGTGGTTGGTGTGGTATCCTTGATATCCTTTCCCAAGAATGGACATATATGTGTCCAAACTTCGCCTTCTCACTTAGATAACCTACACTCCTAATACATTTCGCAGACCTCGAATTAATAATTGTATAAATTTTGCATGCATTACATTACCGTTTTTTATTGAATTTTTACTAAAAGATTCTAGTTTTTAAAATTTATTGTTGAATTTGTTTTCATCGTTTATATCGCAATGTAGAATTTATCTACATGCTAGTATTATTTTATCTATTTGAATAAACTAATCGAATCTAATCTAATTTAAGTATAGTACATTTTTCATTCAAATTACAATTTCAAAACAAGAATTCAAAGCTATAATATAATTATATTTATTTTCTATTTCAGTTGAACACAGAGGAGCTAGCCAGTACTCTGACATTGAAGGAGTTCGAAGTTCTTCTACTGCACGGTGACATGGACCAGACCGAAAGGAACAAAGTGATAACAATGTTCAAGAAACAGGAAGTCAACATTCTGGTTGCAACGGATGTGGCAGGTGTGTATCGTGGGTTGATACGGTAGATGTAGTTCTGTATCTTTGTTTGACACGGTAGATGCAGTTTTGTAAGATGATTTGATACAGTAGATGCAGTTCTGTAAGATGGTTTGATACAGTAGATGCATTTTTGTAACATGCTGTGATACAGTAGATGCAGTTCTGTAACATGGTTTGATACGGTAGATGTAGTTCTGTTTCATGGTATGATACGGTAGATGCAGTTTTGTAAGATGATTTGATACAGTAGATGCAGTTCTGTAACATGGTTTGATACAGTAGATGTAGTTCTGTTTCATGATTTGACACGGTAGATGCAGTTTTGTTTCATGATTTGATACAGTAGATGCAGTTCTGTATCATTGTTTGATACGGTAGATGCAGTTCTGTTTCATGGTTTGATACAGTAGATGCAGTTCTGTAACATGGGTTGATACGGTAGATGCAGTTCTGTATCTTTATTTGACACGGTAAATGCAGTTTTGTTCCATGATTTGATACTTAAGATGCAGTTCTGTAAGATGATTTGATACAGTAGATGCATTTTTGTAACATGCTGTGATACAGTAGATGCATTTTTGTAACATGCTGTGATACAGTAGATGCAGTTCTGTAACATGGTTATTGAGTGTTCAACTTGAAAGATTAATTTAACCAATTAGTAACAGGGCCTCTTTCAAGTTGAACACCCTGTACATATAATTAATTCTATTTAATTTAGTTGAGTGAAAACAATGGTTGTCTGATTCACAAAATTTATTTAAAATACTATACTCAAGTTTCAATGCTCATGGCATCACTATCAGTCCTGAGCATTGAAACACAAGTATGGTATTTCAATTAAACTTTGTGGATATGACAACCTTTGTTTTCACTTACCTAAATTACGGATAAGTTCCACAACATTTCTGATAGAAGTGTAAATTTTAATTCTCTTTATTTTGTAGCTCGTGGTTTGGACATTCCTCATATTAGGACGGTTATCAACTATGATGTGGCACGAGATATAGACACCCATACCCACAGAATCGGGCGTACTGGTAAGTAGAGTTATAAAATATTCAATTTTTATTGTCTCTTCTGATAAATTTTGAAGACTACTCTATTTATTTCTAATGCCATTCATCTAAATCATATTCTCGATTACTTGAGACAAAATAAACAAACTTTTGTATCCTCCTCCTCCTCCTCCTCCTCCTCCTTCTCCTCCTCCTCCTTCTCCTCCTCCTCCTTCTCTTCTTTCTCCTCCTCCTCCTCCCACTCTTTCTTCTTTACCTCCTTCTCCTTCCTCCTCCCTCCTCCTCATCCTCATCCTCCTACTCCTTTTTTCCCTGTTCCTCCTCCTCCTCCTCCCTACTCCTCCTCTCCTACACCTCCTCCTCTCTTCTTCCTCTACCTCCTTTCTCTTCTCTTCAATTCTTTCTTTTAGATTTTCTATTTCACCTCCTAAAATGACCCCCCAAACAATATACCAAACTGTGCAGCTCAAAGTCCTCTACAAAACAAAACAATAAAATAATTTCGAAAAATTCACCAAAAACTACCCTAAATTTTCGCGGTTTATGAAAATAGGGTGACTTTTTGGTGGGTCGATTTTTCTGGGTGGTTTTGGCATATATCAAAACCAACCACCACCCCCTCACCCCAAAACAACCCCATCATAGAAATCTTTAATCTCTTCTCTGGGTGTTCTTGCAGTTGTATAGTTATAGTGTTAATTATTATTTATGGTTAGTTGCGACTTGATAGCAAGTATTTTAAACAAATGTGATGATGAGTAAGTGAATGATAATGTTTCCATGGTCGATGAAAGATGACGAATGTTTACATTACAATTTTAACTTTGAAAAACACTTTTCACTTGGAAAACTCCTGAACTTTGTCATAAATTCACTCTTAACAATGAAGATCTGATCAGAAACATTAGATAGAAATGTTCAAAAACTTTGGAATTTCCTCTCAATTCAATTTAATTAAATTTTCCAATATTGTGAACAGGTCGAGCCGGTGAAAAGGGTACCGCCTACACTCTGATAACAGACAAAGACAAGGAGTTTGCCGGCCATCTGGTGAGGAATCTAGAAGGTGCCAATCAAGAAGTGCCCAAACCGCTGTTGGATCTTGCGATGCAGGTATGTAACGAAATGAATTTAGAATATTATAGTACATTACGCCACAAGCCTGGGAAGGAAAAGTTTACGGTATGAGGATAGTTTCCCGGGCGAGGCTTGCCGAGCCTGGAAATAATTCCGAATACCGTAAAAAACTTCCTGGGCGAGTTGTGTATAATTTTTTTCGCTACACTTCAAATAAATATTATCAATCTAATTTCATGAATGAACAAAACAAATAGGATTAATGAAATCTAAGAACAGCTAAGACCAGATAACTTACTATACTAGCTTCGGCTGAGCTGAATCTGGAGTAAGCTGAACTGCTAAGTATTGAAATTTTGCATCACAAGTTTATTGATTTAACCAATTGGATATTACTTAATAACTATCAGAATACTCGATTTTCTTAGTCCAGAAACGTTTAAGCTCATGATAGTTTTTGTAAGATCATCATAAATTGTACAATAGCCATACAAAGTTTCTTGTTTTTGACCAATTCATATGGCAGCGTCACAGAAAGAGACGGCCATTGTAGTTGCATTTTCCCTCGCTAGATGTCGCCAGCTGTCCACGCTTGGAAATAAAATGCTCCTCGCATGGTAAGAGGCTCTTACCGCTCGAGGACAACAGCTGATTGATTACGCATGTAAATGACGACTTTCTAGTCTACATAGGGACCGGTAAGGAGCTTCTTTCCGTGAAGTGTAGCGAAAATAATTTTTCAATATTTCTTACTTTTTTTATACTGTAGTATGATAGGTTTGACGTAATGATTATCTGGTTGCATACTGTACAGTTGACAGTTCAAAATTGCCGATTGAAACGTGTCTGTATCTGCGCAGATTTGAAAATTTATTTGTTCAATCGCATTTGAAAATGATCATAAATAGTCGAAACATGTAATGCATTGAAAAAATAATTGAAAAAGGGTACTTTGATAATTATTTAAAATGAAAAACATTCTATTGTAGTATTATTAATAACGTAATATTGTTGATTTTGTTTGTGTTTCAGAGCTCGTGGTTCCGTAAATCGCGGTTTAAGAGCGGTAAAGACAAGTCGATGAATGTGGGAGGTGGTGGACTGGGTTTCAGGGAGAGGCCCGGACTTGGATCATCTGATGCTGTGAGTTTTTTTCTAAATTTATTTGAAGGATTCTAAGCCTTTGATAAGTATAAAGCCTTGTCTAAATATTTTTCATCGAGTTTCTGCAATAGTTACACGGTAACATGTCGGACACAAGATGCAATAGAAACACGTAGTTGTATGGAGCAACGCAAATCAGAAATCAGCTGACCAAAAATCAGCTGACCAGTGTGCGTTGCTCTTTACACCTCTGTGTTTCTATTGCATCTTGTTTAGTCTGTCCAAGCAGAGAAGAGCCTCTGGCAAGATGGAAGAATGGCTCAAGCTCGGTCGATATTGGTTCAAAAATTATTGATTTGATCTCAAATTGTAGGAAACATTCTGATCTACAATTTGAGACCACATTTATCATTCTTGAACAAATATTGATCAAGCTAGAGTCATTTTCTCATCTTGCCAGAGGGTCTTCTTTGCTTGGACAGAATAATATCCCATTATTATATTATTAATATTATTATATTATAGTATGCAGACGTGGTTATGCAGAAAAAAAATCACAAAAATAAAAATCTGGATTATTCAATATTTGAGATGATAAAACTAATATTATTAGTGTTATGAAGAGTGGTTGTTAATAAGCTTTTTATTTGTCAATTCAAATTAGTATATATTTTTCAAGTTTCTAACTTTTGTAGTAATGGTAACGAAGTTCAACTAGTTTAATGTTTCCAACTAATGAATAATTTGAGTGGATTTTCTACATTTATTTTTCATACTAATTAATATTCTAATTTCAAAATTTTCCTTTATTTATGTGGCATAAAAAGTATCCGTGTCTCGACTAAATTTTCCAAATTTGCGATTCTGATAGTAAGGGTTCTATCTCCTCTTTCTCCTCATCTTCCTATCCCTCCCCCTCTATCTTTTCTTTTTCCTCTTTTTGTTCCACTTCCTCTTCTTCTTCCCCTTCTACTTCTTATTTTCATCTCACTCTTCTTCCTTCTATAATTGATTGAATGAGATGAAATGCATTTCTGTCAGCTGAGTTTGACCCACTTTCTAGTCTATAATCTACAAAATAAAGAATACTGATCATACTTTGCCAGTTAATAATACTTCAATTTGATTCTCTTTCTATTTGCAGGGTTCGTCATCTAATGCGCCTTCGATGAGTATTTCGGAAATAGTGCACAGTCGAAATTCGTCCAAAAGTGGACCAGGAACTGATAGGTTGGCAGCAATGAAAGCCGCCTTCAAAGCACAATACCAGTCTCAGGTTAGTTTATTTTCACTTTTTTTTTCAAATTTTTAGTCCGTCCAAGCAAAGAAGACCCTCTGGCAAGATGGGAAAATGATTCCAGCTCGTTCAATATTGGTTCAAAAGTTGTAAATTTGGTCTCAAATTGTAGGAAACACTCGGCTCTACAATTTGAGAGGTCAATATTTGTACAAAAACTATGCATTTGGTCTCAAATTGTAGGAATGATTCTACAATTTGAGGCTAAATTTAACATTTTTGAACCAATATTGACCGAGCTGGAGTCATCTTCCACTCGTGCCAGAATGTCTTCTTTGCTCAAAGAGACTATAACAATAGTTGCAATATCTTGAATAGAGCTGTATGAAGCCAAGGCTAGTAAATCTTACCAGGTGGGATATTTGCCTGGAAATTATGTTCCACAAATCTGACGTCACTATTTTTCTACAGTGTCGCACTCTAGCGCCCAAAATGAAAAGCACAGCTGATGAAAATGTAAACATAACCTATTTTCGTTAGTGTTGAAGAATAGTATTGTTGTAATTAATTCTGATGAGTTGAGAACATCACAATTAACAAGGAAACAATATTTTTAAGTTGTCCGAGTTGTTTTGTAGTGAAATATGATTATTTTCATTTTTATAATCGTAATCGCATAGTTTGAAACCCACCAAAGCCTATTTTTTTGTCAACGAGAGCGCCAGCTTCTCGAATCTTTGGCCCTAATTTATGACAACAATAGCATTATATTGTTCTAATATCACAACATTATTCGACTGTAATAATACTCAATAAATTAATTCATCATTTTCAAATATTTTCACAATTATTTTCATTGATATTGAGCTTTTTACGTGTTATTTTTTATTTTTTAATTCTCTGTGGAACAGCTGGAAAATTGGAATCCTAGATACATGTCGACTCGTGCCAGAATGTCTTCTTTGCTCAAAGAGACTATAACAATAGTTGCAATATCTTGAATAGAGCTGCATGAAGCCACGGATATAGGTGTTGAGTGGTTGAGACGGCTCAAAGTTGAATTGTGAAAGTTTCTGGAAGAATTGCTGAATTTCATTTTATTGGTGTTGCTTTTCGTGACCTATTAACACTTTATATAGTAGAAATCGACTTGTTTTTCAATGCAAATTTAGTAAATCACTTATACTTATTACTTTTGGTATAGTGAAGTGGGTTGTATTTTCCTCCTGAAGCTGAGCTTCATCAGCCTGCGAGGTAAAGTAAGTGATTTACTAAATTTTTAATTGAAATGCAAGTCGTTTTCTAATATATAACGTTTATTTTATTATTATAATCTTTTTTTTATTGTTATTTCTCTTCTCTGTCTGCACTTCAAGTGTATGTTTTATGACTTGTTGACGAGGAGGGTCTTTGACCTGATTTTGTGTACACCTATTATTATAAGAAAAAACTGAACTTTAAAACTTGGGACTGTTTAAAATAATTGAAATATAAATGAAAATCAAACACCCTTTTAAAAATCTTTAAAATTATTAAAACACATTATTAATATTAATAAAATTGTTCAGCCTATTTTTATTCTTGTGAGCATCTGATGTATGAACTTTCATGGAAGTCTATCTATCTTAGTTTTCAAAATTTGAAGTGAAAATTGATATTTTAAATAATATTATCTGTGTTTTGGTTATTTTCATTTATGTAACAACCTTCCAAATTCTAAATTATTACGGTTTCATAGTTTTTTTACCTTCAGAAGTTGGAATTTGTGTATAATTTAAGTTTCAAGTGTGGACATAACCTCTATTTTGAATATTTCAACCAAAATTGGGAAGAAGAGACGTTTTGGACTTTGTCTGTGTTTCAATCCTACTGTATTTCAATCTTGTTAATAAATAAATAAATAAAGATTGAATGAATAAATATCTTGAATAACCGAAGCTTGTGGAATCTACAACATTTGTGCTCTTGTTTATTCAAATTTTATTTACATATTTATATTATTTATATTTTTATGTGTTTATTCACATTACATATTTTATATTATTTTTCAGTTTACCGTATCGGAAGACAAGACCTGGGAGCACACACGAGAGCAAGAGGAACAAGACAATGTGTTTGTGTCACCCTCTATGATACCTCCTCCTCCTCCTACACCCTCCTCCTCGGCCTCCTCCTACTCCTCCTCTAACCTCCCCCCTCCACTACCCACAGCTCCCCCTCCATCACAAGACACCACCACAACCAATAAGCGGGTACGGAAGAGTCGGTGGGATTCGTCTTAGAATAAGAAAAAAATTTTGAAAATAATTTATTAAGTTTGTAAAGAAGTTATCAAGATTAAATTCTTTTTTAGGCCTGTATTATCAATAGTATAGTCTGTCCAAGCAAAGAAGACCATCTGGCAAGATGGGGAAATTACTCCAGCACGGTCAATATTGGTTTAAAAATGATAATCAATTTAGTCTCAAGTTGTAGGAAAGATTCTGATCATCTATAATTTGGGACCAAATTTATGATTTGTTGAACCAATATTGATCGATCTGGAGTAATTTTCCCATCTTGCCAGAATGTCTTCTTTGCTTGGACAGACTATATCTCTATTATCTTTGAGATTGGACCTCCTTGATGAGGTATGGAAAAGTGAAGAGATTGGATTGATTAATCAAGTAATAATTTATTGATATTAATAGAAGTCCAGATGATGGTTTTGAATTCAAAGAGACAATAGATAATTTACATGACCTGTTACATTGTAGTCTGTTGAAGCAGAGAAGACATTCTGGGAAGATGATAAAATGACTCCAGCTTCATCAATATTGGTTTATAAATTATCAATTTGGTTGCTTATTGTAGAACAGAATGCTTTCTGAAATTTGAATTATTGAACCAATATTGATTGAGCTGGAGTCATTCTCCCATCTTGCCAGAATGTCTTCTTGGACAGACTATACATCACGTGATAGAGACAGACGAAACCGCCTAACGTTTTGGCGTTTGCCTTTCTACTTCATCCAACAGGTCTACTTGATCAAGTCGACTTGATTGGAAATATGTATCGTGCGGTTTAAACATTAGGATTTAATTAAATCAGTTGCAAATAATGAAGTTTGTAAAGAGTTATTTGAATAAAATTAACGCATAAGTTATGTTTTGAATTTGAATTTTGAATAACCGTTGAACAAAATTATGAAGACAGTTTAATTAATTGAAAAAATAGATCATTTTATTATTGATAACTTATTGATATTAATAGAAGTCGAGTTTTGTTCACGGCTTAATTTAAATGATCGAATCAGAAACATAGTCTATCAAATTCGATACTATCTTCATATGATAAATTGATATTGATTTTATTGG
This sequence comes from Sogatella furcifera, assembly GCA_017141385.1. Lineage (NCBI taxonomy): Eukaryota > Metazoa > Arthropoda > Insecta > Hemiptera > Delphacidae > Sogatella > Sogatella furcifera. The sequence continues at coordinate 408,421 of CM029559.1, read as the reverse complement.
TATCAGATTTCTTTTCCTGATTTTCACCAATTTTATAGGATTTTTCCTGAATTTGAGCACTGAATGTGAACATATTATTATGTTTTTATGTAATATAACCGGTAACTTAATAAAGTTTAAATTTGTAAAATTAATGTAGTGTTTCATTATTTTCCTAAACTACTTATTTCTGTTCCATTAAAGTATTTCTATCTATACCATACATAGATTCATAAATGGTTCACTGAATTTCGTATTTCGCGGGCTTCTGAACAGCTGATTACTTTTCCAGCTTTAAATATGAACATCTGGTAACAATGGGTGAATTTGAATTTAGCGCCATAGGTAGCCATTTTAATAGAAATATCAAGTCACCAGTTGCAAGTAAAAACAGCTGGAAAAATAGTCAGCTGTTTAGAAACCCACTAGATTAAAAATTTAAATTCCACTGCCAACTCTTGGGTAACCCAGAAAATTGGAATTTTTCTGCCATAAATTAATAAATTGAAATTAATTTCAAGTTCTACAATAAATGAATTATAAATGCTGCTGAAATCGACAACAAAAAATGTCAACAATGAATTTGAGAAAGTTTGAGAACGGTTGCCATAGTTACTGGAAGTTCATATTTACAACTGGAAAGTAATCAGCTGTTAGAAAGCCCGGGAAATATGAAGTTCAGTGTACCCTTTCTATGCTTCTGGAAGCCTGGTAGAATATCGTTGACAGTTTTAACACGAAATTCTCTCATTCTAGTTTAAAAATGCTGGTTTTATACTAGGCTACCAGGAATATGGAAGAGGTAATGAACTCTTTCATAGTTCACGGCTAGTTCACAAATGCTGGTTTCATAACAGGGTACCAGGAGAATGGAAGAGGTAGGCTACTGAACTCTTTCGTATTCCGCGGCCTTCCTGATCGCTGACTACTTTCCCGGCTGTAAATGAAAACATCTGGAAACTATGTCAACCGCCATCTTGATCGGCAAACATTCAAACTTTCTCAAATTCATTGTTCACGGCCTCTCCGCCATTTCATGCTGCATTAATGGCGGTAAATTTGAATTTTCTCTGATTTCTTTCGTGAATTGTGGATCGATCATCAGCTGACTGTTTGCCCAGTAAATTTTACTGATTCTATTCAGCTCTATTTGGCGGGCTGTTTGAATTCTAATGTTTCATTTGAAATATCATCATCAGAAACAATATTTCATAGTTTTTTCAATTCAAAAATCTTGATTTAAATATCATTGATTTTACCATGATGAACTTTGTTCAATCTTTTTAAGGAAATTCTCCCTATTCTCTTTGAAAAAGATATCTTTTCAGAAGTTCTAAGCCCCATTATTATTAGTTAAAATAAAGCCCCATTATTAAAATTCGGAGATTCTTCCAAAGTCCATCTCTATCTAGAGGAAGATGAGCCCTTTTTGGTGAGGGAGGGGGTGTGTTGATTACCCATTCCCCCGTGGATCCGCGACTTGTTCACCGAGAGTTTTTAGCAAATTCAATCTTTTTAAAATTACAATAAATATTATTCTTTGTATCCTGCATTTTTCAGATTTTTCAAAGAAAGACTCAGTCGCAGTTTTTCCCTGAAAACAAACCAAGCAGGCTATATAGGCTAGGCTAAGGAATAAGCAGAACACCTGAAAGATTGAATTGAAAAAAAAACACTGTTAATGAACAAGTGTAGGCTTTGAAGGCGAGCGAAGCAAGCCTGCCTTTTCTTGTACAATGCAAGATTTTTTTGCCAATTTGAAAAACAATAACTTACATCATTGACTATAGATATAAGACTATATAATGAAATAAGACTATGAATATATGGATATATATATACTTATATCCATAGTCAATGCTTACATTCAATGTTTTTGTAAATTAGAATCAAATATCCAGATACAATATAAAATAATGTGTGGGTTTCTCGGAAAGGAAGGAGTATTTGATATCTTATTTGACATACTTTAGCTTGATAGCATATTATTTCTGCCAAGCATCTCTATGTCAATAATATTAGTAGTTCTCAGTTTTTTCCACAGAATATATCCTGAAATCTGTGGAGGTCAATGAACTTAACGAAAAAATTAATGAATAGTCCACCTATATTTCGAGTTGTTTGAAATGTTATTGTAAATTATTGTTGAAGATGATAATGTTCTCATAGTTTTTAGGAAAGTTGAATATAGATTTTATTATATTTTGAGTGTATTTTTGGTCGATATTGTGATTGAAATATCAAGGAATATGCAAACTACTGGACGGTGAGTTGAAATAGTTATAGTTCACAATTTCATCTATTTCAAATTATTTGAATACTGACTACTATAGGCCTAATTCCATTTTGATCAATAATTCTAGCCTAGTAGATAGACAATAAATTATTGCCATAATTTGTTGAGGAAACGTATAGTCTGTCCAAGCAAAGAAGACCCTCTGGCAAGATTGGAGAATGACTCCAGCTCGGTCGATATTGGTTCAAAAAATATTGATTTGGTCTCAAATTGTACATCAGAATGTTTCTTACTATTGAGACCAAATCAATAATTTTTGAACCAGTATTGACCGAGCTGGAGTCATTCACTCATCTTACCAGAGGCTCTTCTCTGCTTGGACAGACTAGAATATCTAGACAATATCGAATATCTAGACAAACTAGAATATCAGTATTGGGAATAAATAAATTGTCCATAAAGAGTTGATGTGAGAGAATCTGTGATAATTTGACATTTCAATCAAAGATTTGGTGATAATTATTATTATTATTGTTTTTCTTTTATAGTCCTCTTAGACCATTTTCAAATTAGGAGAGTTATTAATGGAAATGGGTTCCCATTCTGCTCTGATTATAATACATAATTATATAGCATGAATAATCAAATAATCAATACAATGAATAATCTAGTAAGAACAATCAATCCTTTCACAAAGTCATTCAAGTATAATTCTACATAATTCACACTTCCTATCTAGATAATATGATGATTTGGAACGTCTCCATATATTCAAAATATTATTGTTTTCTATCTTTTTCTTTTTTGTTCTTATTCTTCCTCTATTTCTCCTCCTTCACCCATATCTATATCTATAAAAGCGAAATGGCACTGACTGACTGATTCATTCATCATCAGAACTAAAAATCCACTGAACCGAATGCGTTCAAATTTGGCAGGCATGTTCAGTTGGACGTTTAGACGCGCGCTAAGAACGGATTCTAAAAACTTTTCATGGATACGCTGAATATTTGAGTTTTTCTATAGTTTTTCGGATTTTTCTTAATTTTTTCGAGAACAAATCGGTAGAAAATGTTGATATTTGGTGGGCAGGTTCAGATAAGGTCTAGGAATGTTGTGTTAAAATATTTTTGAAATCCGTTCAAGACTACGCCAGTAATCAGTTTTTCAAAATTGTAGCGAGATTATAGATGAACTAATTTTGAAGATATTGAATCAAGGTTCGAACTATGTCCGATATACTTCCCTAGGTTACGCTCAATATTAGCGTTTTACTATTTTTCTGAATTTTCGGCGTTTTTCTTAGATTTTTCGAAAACCAATTTTATGAGAATATTGAAATTTGGTAAACAGGTTCAGATTGGGTCTAGAAATGCTGAGTTGAATGAATTTTGAATTCCTTCCGAAGTTTCATATAGATACATAAGTGAGAATTAAATTTTTCTCCATTCATTCTTTAGCCTCTTATCGCTTTTTCTCTCTCCTCAGATTCCTACTTCTTCGTCATATTATCCTCCAACTATTCTTTCTTCATCAGTGGCATTGAAAGCCTTATCAGTCTGTCCAAGCAAAGAAGACCCTCTGGCAAGATGAGAAAATGACTCCAGCTCGATCAATATTGGTTCCACAATTATGAATTTGGTCTCAATAGTAGGAAACAATCTGATCTACAATTTGTGATCAAATCAAAAATTTTAAAACCAATATTGACCGAGCTGGAGTGACCTTCTGATCTTGCCAGAGGGTCTTCTTTGCTTGGACAGACCATAGCTACAATTCAATTCACACACTTAACGTAAAATCAGTAAATCTATATGAAGCTGCGGTAGATAACGAATTTTGAAGGAAATGGTTAGATAAAACACAGGAAATGAATAATATCTGTTCTATTCTCATTTATTATGTTTCCATTGTGTCTATCCTTCTATTATTCGAATCTAATAGAGTTTTTCCCGATTTTTTCTATATATTTTTTCCAATATAATGATTTGAGATCCTCCAGTATTCAATTATCTTCCTTTTTTCCTTATCAATATTAGCTACTTTCAATCTAAAAGTTATATCTATCTTTACCATAGCACTGTTCCCTATATTGGTTAAGATGTTCCTGTATTCAATATTGGAAAATAATATTAGAATGGAATATAAGATCTAACTAAGCGACAAAATCAAAATAATTCGTCGAATCTTGAAGATCTATTATTTCTGTACAGTATCAAGTTCTAAATGTTTCACATTTCGGTTCCTAATTTGATTTTTTGCAGGCAGTTTCTTTTTGTTCAACTTTTTCTATTGACTAACATTCATGAAAATGGGGGAGCCACCATTCAAACAACTGAATGCAGGAGTGAGGCTTGCTTGGAAGCTGGTAAGTATAGAATATTTTACAATTTATTAATAAATAAAAACAGAATATTAATTAAAATTGAATTACAGGGTCTATTTAGTGTTTATAGTCGGAATTGTATTTAAACCTCTGCCCCATAGCATAGCGCCAGGGCCGGATTTAGGATCTGTGGGCCCCTGGACTCAGCTTGTGGTGCAGGCCCCTATGAGGGGGGTGTACCCTCTCAGCTAAGCGGGAGGTCCGGGGTCCATCCCCCGGGAAATTTCGTAAAAATTTACTTCACTATTGCTTTTAAGAAGGCGTTTTTCATGGAGGGCCCCCGACAAATTTGTAAAAAAATACTTTAAAATTGCGTTTCAGAAGGACTTTTTGTGTTCCATTAAATGAGGAAATCCCTATTTTTGGGGATGAAATATTGATAAAGATAGCCTATATAAGATCAATTCGATACTGAGTTTAAGATTATTCAAAAACAAATGAAAATTCAAGAAAGATTCATGATGAGTTATTGAAAACTCGTTCACTTTGAGATTGTGATGAAATTTAAAATTATACAACTCATTCTTCCAATGTTGCAGTCTTTACCAGCAAATCTTCACTTGCTTCCTTTGCAAAATTGATCCCGACGATGTTTCGATTTTCAAGCTGAAGTTTTAATTAAGTAGCCTATTCATTTCATTCATTCAAAGTTGAGTTCAATTTCCATTAAATCAAGTGCCAATCTGCCAATTTTGGTAGTGCGAACAGCCAAAGCATGATTACCATTACAATAATTTATTATTCACTATCAGAACAGCTTAGCAATATCTACAATTTCATACTCCCTGCCACGGTCATAAACAAAAGGAGCTATCGATGATGGTGGACTGAGGAAGGAGTTCTCCTTCAACCAATATTGACCGAGATGCAGTCATTTTCTCATCTTGCCAGAGGGTCTTCTTTGCTTGGACATACTAAAGTTCTATAGACATAAAGCAGCTGAACGACTTATAATTTCAATATTTCAAGGGTTCGTAAGCTTAGAACGCAACGGAACAGAATCTTTTGTATCAAACGAGCAGCTCTCTGCGTAACCGCAGTTGAGCCGCCCATCTTCCCCATGTTATTTCTCGCTGCCTATCTGAGGCTCCACAGATTGCTGGTTCCATTGAAACGCATGTTAAATCGGGAAGATTTCCGAGCGGCTGTATGGAAATGATACAATTGAATTGAGATTGTATTAAGGGAGCAGCTCTCTGCGTTACGCTCCTATCTTCCCAATGCTATTTCGCCGGCCTTTCAGAAGCTAGTTGGTTGAAGATGATACGCAACGCGGAGCATTGCAATGATTTTTTCAAAAAATGATTAAAAATAGTAGAATACATATAAATAAGTCAAATTATACATCATTTTAATCAGCAAAACTTGGAGAATTGTTTAATTATTTTATTTTTCACAAAACTGTTCGTTTTAATTGATTTTATTGACTTTTTCAATAGCTCAATTATTATAAGATTTTTAGTTAATTATTTTTTATGATAGTACCTATAGTGTCTCAAACAAATTTTCACGTGATACTAAAACTTCATTCAACGAATATTGTAAATTTCAATCTTGTTATCATATAAATCTTATTATATTTTTTCGAAATATTATATTTGTAATTGTTGAATACATTAATTTGAATGTCAGGACAAATAATTCGATCCATTTTAAAAACACGTACACTGTGTTGATTAGAGATTCCAATGTATCATCAAATTTTACAAATGTTTGAACTTAATAAAATCTACAACATCTAGTCTTTTCATTTATTAATAAAATCTATGCTATTTTCTGCTGCAGTAATCAGTACATACCATAGGTTGTTACACCATTATCAAACTCCGGTTTAATAACGGATAGTAATTCTTGTGAGCTTCATATTCATGTACTGTTTATTTCACAGTCTTCTAGTTTCACTATGTCTATAGTATGATACAATCTGTATTTGACACTATTCAATGTACCATAAATAGATATTATTTGAATTAAATTGTATTGGATATTATGAAATTTATCTGTTGAGAGAAATGGGAATACCGTATGCTATGTACTGGCAATTGGTGTCTCGGTGAGGGTGATTTGTCGGTGAACGGGATGTTAAGCCACGAACACTGTGGACTGCACTTGGATGGGTGACCAGTTCTGGCCAACTACACATTAGCGAGATGGAACTACCCGTAAAGGTCTCCCCACCATTAAAAGACGTAAGAATATCATTTCTCACCGTAGGCTATGTTGAAACGATTCAAACTGTAATAATAACAAATGAATCTCATCAATTTTATTTCAGCTGAAGATCTGAAGGCAGGACTGGATGCCACGGTAGACCCTTGTACCGACTTCTATCACTTCACATGTGGCAATTGGGCCAAGGCCCATCCCCTCCCTCCTACCGAAGCGCACTGGAACCAATTCAATGTGGTCAATCTTAGGCTGGAGCAGCAACTCAAAAGTCAGTTGAAAATAATCTATTATTTTTTGATCAAAAGAAATACACCGATGTTTGCAAGTCTAAGGGCCGGTTGTTCGTAACTTCGTTAAGTTTTAACGCCGTGATTAGCCTGGATAACGACATCTTGTAGCAACGGCAAACTAACTCAATTCAAATAGAGAATAGTTACATATAAATTATTAAAAAGCTTTAAGTTTCAATAGTTTCATTTACAAAACTAGATGACACATCATTAACAATTAATTTTATTTCCTAAAAATATTACCAAATTTTAAATTCATGAATCAAGTTTAGATTCATTATCATTGAGGCAATGATATCAATGAGGTTATGGAAAATTTCAATGGCTGTTTTTTCAAATTTAACAGGTCAGCAGCTGTTTAATTAGAATTGAATACTAATTTCACAGTACTAAACTAATTGGCCAGAATTGAGGCGTTGAAAATTTTAACATAACCATCAGCTGATGATTAAATCTTCAATATCTGAAAACAATAGCAGCTGAAGGTTTTCGATTCTTGTGGTACTACCAACCTGACAACAATTAAGTTGTATCAGCATGCAATTTCCAGATCATGTTTTTGTTTTAATAAATAAATAATTTATACAATAATGAGATGATTATTGATTCTAATATCTATTTTGAGTGAGTACATTTGAATATTTTGCTACTACTATCACATTTCAATACTTTATTCATTTGAACGTTTTTCCACTTTTACACGGTGAAATAACGGCGATTAAACTAACAGAACGTACGTGCAACCGGCCCTAATGTCGTACCAAAATTAATGGTGGAGAGTAGAGCTATTGACAACATCCGTGTGTTATAGATACATTTCATTATGGGACGGTTCTACAACATTGACGACTCAAAATAATTAATTTGAATCTCCATTTATTTGGGAGTTGGTGTACTGCAATACCTAACAATTCTTCCATCATTGACGACTCAATCGAGTTTTACTTTCTTGCTTTTTCAGATTTCTACTATCGTATGATTGATGCAGGTTCGACGCCTATATACAGGGTGTTTCAGGAGGAATGTGCAATACTTCTCAGGCTGATTCCTTACACCAAGTAGACAAAAAAGTTCCATGGGACCAACCCCCAAAAACGCTTTGTTACCGAGATAACAATGGCGGAAAATTGAGATTTGTCAAAATATATTAATTTTTCTCATTTTTTAGAGGCTTTAGTGAGGTTCTAAAATGATAAATTCCTATGTAAAATTAGCTGAAAAATTCAATGAAACCAGTTTCAAGTTTGTAACTTTAACGGTTATTGAGATAATTGGAAAAATATGCTAGAAAACGCCATTTTTCAACAATAAGGATTATAACTGGATAAGGAATCATAAAATTGTATTTTTATTAATGGAAGTTGAAGAGAGTCGGATTCTAAAGAAAAAGTTTAATTGCGGCGATTGTGTAAATCTTACACAAATCTCAGAAATAGCGATCAAAAATCGCAAAATCGCTACTAAACACAAATTTATCACTTGTGCTATGTTTTGTCAATTTGTCAGTTGAAGTTACAAACTTGGAACTGGTTCCATTGAATTCCTCAGCTAATTGTACATAGGAATTGATCATTTTAGAACCTCACTATAATGCCTCTAAAAAATTAATATATTTTGAAAAATCTCAATTTTCCGCCATTGTTATCTCGGTAACAAAGCGTTTTTGGGGGTTGGTCCCATGGAACGTTTTTGTCTACTTGGTGTGAGGAATCAGCCCGAGAAGTATTGCACATTCCTCCTGAAACACCCTGTATATATCGGACTCCCCATACTTTCTTTTGTTCTTCTTCAATAAGCTTTCATTCATTCGTTCGTCTATTTGAGGAATCAATTTAATTATTATACGAAAACTCCAACTAAGAATTATTTAGCCCAAAACACTAATTAATTTAGTTAAATATTCAATAACTATTGTCTCATCTTGCAGAAATCTTGGAAACCCCGAACAAACCGACAGATTTGGAACCTGTGAAGTCTTTGAGAATGCTGTACAAAACCTGTACTAATATTGGTGAGTTCTTCATTCAATTACTCTGTATTTATTTCTAAATAGTTAGGGGACTCAATTACTCCAGTTCCTATTGGACCATTTTCATGCGTTCCACTAAATGACAGCTCATGTTAAGCAAAAGAAATACAGAATTGTTTAATAGATATATTTCTTATATGAGCTTGTAGAGAATTTCAAGGCCTACATTTTGAGTCATTCAGATCTATATTTTACTAAAATTTAACATGAGAAAAAGTCAGTTAACGTGTCTCGGGAATACTCTGCAGCTGGGCTAATGCAATTATGGATAGCAATGCTATCGAATGCAATGATATATTATATAAATGTATCTTATAATAGCATTGCTACTCATAATTGCATTAGCCCAGCTGCAGAGTATCCCCGAGGCACGTTGACGGACTTTCTCTCATATTAAATTTGAGTAAAACATAAATTGAAATCACTCAAAATGTAGGTCTTGTAATTCTCTACAAGCTCATATAAGAAATTTATCTATTGAACAATTTTGTATTTCGTAAATTGGAAAATAGCGTACGATTGTTCGTCAAGGATAGGGAAATCAATGCTAAATTTTTGAGTAGAGGAACTCTGTGACGTCAGTATCATAGCCAGTTGTTTTACTCTGCCCCACCTCTACTATTCTATACACTTTGGATGTTAAGCATCGTTTGTCTCTTTTGATTTCATTTTTTTAACATTTTTTATATTATACTCGTACCCTATTCTCAAATATTTCAAATTTCTTATTACAGAAAGACTGGAGCTAGACGGTTTAAGACCACTTTTGGAGCAGTTCGACGAATGGGGCGGCTGGCCTATGCTAACCAACGATTGGAACCCGCAAGAGTTTAACTGGCAAGAACTGCTGGTTTATCTCAGTTTAAACCTGGATTACAGCCCGTTTATCAGTACCTCAGTCAATGTAGATCGCAAAAACTCCAATTTACACGTGATAACTGTGAGTACGATAAAATTACCGCATCAAAGTGAATTAAGATTGTCCAAATTTGAATAATGTTGCAGCTGCAAATTATTGAATTCATATAAATTTAATATGGTATGAGAATGAATAAAACAATATAGCTCAGGCTGATTTATGGTATAAATATTGTTTGGCTAATTTAGATTTTTTTACAGCATGTTTCAGGAGGAATATGTAATACTTCTCAGGCCGATTCCTTCCATCAAGTAGTACTGGAGGTTCGTACCCACGGAACAGGTGAAGTGCCCGTATCTTTTACTGTACAGCACTTCACCTGTTTAGTGGGCACGAGCCGCCAGTGTCAAGTAGAGAAACATTTTCAAAGGACATACCCTCAAAAACGCTTTAATGTCGAGATAACAATGGCGAAAAATTGGCATTTTTCAAAAACTACCTAAACTATAATATTTTCTAATTTTTTTTAGAGGTGAAAACATGCAGATGATTATAACTTTCTATGTAAAACTAGCTGAGAAATGTAATAAAACCAGTAAGAAGTTTATCTAACTTGAACGGTTATTGAGATAATCGATGAAATCGAAGCTAAAAATCACCATAAATTTAACGCTTATAACTGGATAAGAAATTGTAATCTTTAATTATTGGTTTCAATAGAAGTTTGTAGAGGATCGAGTTGTAAAGAAATATTTATTTGAATGGCTGTAATTGTGTGAAACTTGAGTTTCACAAAAATCTGAAAAAATTTCAAAATTGCGAATTAACCTTGATTTTTGGCTTGTGCGGTGTTATTTGTCTATTTTATTTCATTTTAATTTTTAAAAATCAATCACAATTTTTTCCAGATCGACCAACCCACACTGTCGCTATCGCGGTCCATGCTTGTCGCGCCCGAACTCTACCCGATTCAAATTTCGGCGCTGAAAAAGTGGATTCTGGACATGGCCGCCATCATAGTGGGCCAACAACAAAACATCGGCAGAGAACTGCTCATGCAAATACCTATTGAAGTTGAGCGGATGGTGAATTTCGAAATAAATCTCGCCAAGGTGGGTGTAAAAAATTGAATGAATGGAATAAATAAATGATGAAATTGATAGAATACTTGAGAAAATGATATACAATATGAAAAAATGAATAGAATATGTAGAAGAGAATAGAAAATGAAATTAATAAAAAATAAGATGGAATAGATGAAATGGATAGGTAAAATAAAGTGAGAATGATGGATTAATAAGATTAATGATTTTTAATTAGGTACTCAAGAATTTGGGTTTAGAACCATGAATTATTGTTAAAATTTATTTATTTATTTCATTTTTGAACAAATGTACAAGATGGGGAAAGAAAAAACAGGCTGTTGCCCAAATCTTCTTCTATTCCTAATTGAGTCACATGATAAATTGTCCACCACTGGCGGCTCGTACCCACGAAACAGGTGAAGTGTCCGTATCTTTTACTGTACAGCACTTCACCTGTTTTGTGGGCACGAGCCGCCAGTGTTAACTACATCTTGTTGGATACAGAAAACTATCATAATCTAGTAATTAATAATTTAGTCTTTCTGTTTGAGAATCATCAAAATATTTTAAATTGAAAGCTCCAGGCAAAAATATTATGAATACCTACAATAAGTAGAGATCATGACTATAATAACTTACGCCATAAAGTTAGTCGGGTTTCTCTGCTCCTTTTATGCGCTCCAACAGCTGATGTTGTCAATATTGGAGTTCTCATTTAGGCTATGCCTAGATGATGTGTTTGAAGCCATCAAAATTATTAGAAAATATGGATTCAACTTTTGAAAAATTTAGAACTAGAATACAAAACATTATTTTATTACTGTATTAGAATTATTAAACCATTATACAGTAGGCCTATTATTGTTATACAATCAAATTCAATGATAATTAGTCACTATTAATCAAAATTACATATTTTTTAGAAATCATAATAGGCTAAATATAGTTAATCAAAATTGGTCGCTGTATGTATGATTATTACTTTTAACTGATAGGCATGAGTATCAATGAGCATGTATCACTGGCGGCTCGTGCCCACGAAACAGGTGAAGTGCTGTACAGTAAAAGATACAGGCACTTCACCTGTTTCTTGGGTACGAGCCGCCAGTGGTAGGCCTATGTATTCATTCTCGAGACGTGATTTCACGGCTCAATTGCATAATTATAATCATAATTATAACCATAATTATAATCATAATTATAACCATAATTATAATCATAATTATATTTTTCTAGTTGACATCGCCTGCTGAGCTGAGACGCAATGGAGAGAGGATCTATAACAATATGACTATTGGGGACTTGCAACAATGGACCGATTCTGCTTCTGAAACTGGAGAATCTATGGTATGTAGATTGTAGAAGTGGAGGAGGCCTTTGTCTTTTATAAAATTGATATTCTAGGAACGGGAGAGGTTCCTCCAGTTGAGAGGTGCCAAAACGTCTCTGGCTGATTCCTTGAACCAAGGAAAAACGTTGAAAAATTGGTGGAAAACGTAAAATTTTTGAAGAGATTACTTTATTACGGTACTGAGAAAACAATGGTGATTATGATTATTTTTCTAATTTGTGCTATCTGAAGGTCCCAGAATCTTTCTCCTCCTTCTACCACTGGCGGCTCGTGCCCACGAAAACGTGAAGTACTCCTTTCTTTTACTATACAGCACTTCACCTGTTTCGTGGGCACGAGCCGCCAGTGCAGTGCCTCCTCCTCCTCCTCCTCATCCCTCCTCCTCCTCCTCCTCCTCCTCCTTCTCCTCCTCCTCCTCCTCCTCCTCCTCCTCCTCCCTCCTCCTCCTCCTCCTCCTCCTCCTCCTCCTCCTCCTCCTCCTCCTCCTCCTCCTCCTCCTCCTCCTCCTCCTCCTCCTCCTCCTCTTCTTCCTCCTCCTCCTTCTTCTTCTTCCTCTTCTTCTTCTTCTTCTTCTTCTTCTTCTTCTTCTTCTTCTTCTTCTTCTTCTCCTTCTTCTCCTTCTCCTCCTTCTCCTCCTTCCTCTCCTCCTCCTCCTCCTTCTCTCCTCCTCCTCCTCCTCCTCCTTCCTCCTCCTCCTCCTCCTCCTCTCCTTCCTCCTCCTCTCCTCTCCTCCTCCTCCTCCTTCTCTCCTTCTTCCTCTTCTCCTCTTCTTCTTCTCCTCCTCCTCCTTCTTCTTCTTCTTCCTCTTCCTTCTCTCTTCTTTTCCTCCCTTCCTCCTCTCCTCCTCTCCTCCTCCTCCTCCTCCTCCTCTCTTCCTCCTTCTCTCTCTCCTCCTCCTCCTCCTCCTTCTCTTCCTCCTCCTCCTCCTCCTTCCTCCTCCTCCTCCTTCCTCCCTTTGATTTGAAAAATTCTCAATAATTTCAATATTTTATATTTCCTAGATCGACTGGCTATCCCTTCTGAAAATGCTCTTCCAAGACACCAATATTGAAATCAATCTTCTCCTCTTCTCCTCCTCCTCCTCTCTCCTCCTCCTCCTCCTCCTCCTCCTTCTTCTTCTTCTATTCCTCATTCTCATTCTCCACCTCATTTTTTGTTATATTTCTCCTCTCATCCAAAACTGATTTGATTTGAAAAATTCTCAATAATTTCAATATTTTATATTTCCTAGATCGACTGGCTATCGCTACTGAAAATGCTCTTCCAAGACTCCAGCATTGAAATAGATCTCAATGAACGGGTAATCGTTCGTGAGATGGACTACCTGTTCAACCTGGTCCGCCTCATGGAATCCACACATGAAGAGACAATCATCAACTTTTTGTTCATGAAATGGATCAGGGTGATTAGCACTGAGATGACCACAGATATGAGGCGCGCCACATTCCTATTTGATCAAGTTTTCACTGGCGCACAAGAGGAACAGATCAGGTAAGCTGACGCAAAAACTTTGGGCGGCTTCGTCAGCTCCTTGTGAGTATTTACAGCACTGGCGGCTCGTGCACATGAAACAGCTGAAGTGTCTGTATCTTTTACTGTACAGCACTTCACCTATTTCGTGGACACGAGCCGCCAGTGCTGTAAATACTGCTATAAATAATAAAAACAAAATATTTTTCTTCTGTAAATCACTAGCGGCTCGTCCCCATGAAATAAGTGAAGTGACCGTATCTTTTACTGTACAGCACTTCACCTATTTTGTGGGCACGAGCCGCCAGTGATTTACAGGCAAAACAAGATTTTGTTTTTCATCAATCTGCTCTGGTGACGTCACTTTTTGGTTAGATAAATCTTTGGTATGACAGATTTTTTTTATACTTTAGAACTTACAGAACTTTACTATAGTCTGTCTGAACAAAGAAGACCCTCTGGCAAGATGGGAGAATGACTCGAGCTTGTTCAAAATTGGTTAAAAAATCATCAATTTGATCTCAAATTGTAGGAAACAATTTGATCTACTATTAAGACCACATTTATAATCCTTGAACAAATATTGACCAAGCCGGAGTCATCATCCCAGCTCGGTCGATAATTGGTTGAAAAAATATTGATTTGGTCTCAAATTGTAGATCAGAATGTTTCCCACGAGTGAGACCAAATCAATAATTTTTCAACCAATATTGATAGAGCTGGAGTCATTTTTCCATCTTGCCAGAGGGTCCTCTTTCCTTGGACAGACTATTATGTATATTATATAATACTTACATTGAAATAATGATAATCATTAAGTTTCAAAAAAACATTTTTGAATATTTCAGATGGAGAGACTGTATTGTAACTGCCAATCAAGCAATGCCTATGGCTGTGGGATATATCTATGTACAAGAGTATTTCGATGATGAAGCTAAGAAATCAGTAAGTATACCAATATGAATACAGAAATAATATAGTCTGTCCAAGCAGAGAAGACATTCTGGCAAGACGGGAAAATGACATCAGCTCGATCAATATTGTTTCAAGAATTATTGATTTGTTCTCAAATTGTAGAAAACATTTCAATCTACAATTCGAGACAAAGTTGATAACCAATATTGACCGAGCTGGAGCCATTTTCCCATCTTGCCGGAATGTCTTCTTTGCTTGGACAGACTATATTTCATAATTTTTTCACACTTTTCATTCTCTTCTTCAAAATAGAATAATAAATTTATTGATTTTATCCTATCTCCAGAATATGACCGATACCTCAATGGATCCTTTTTATGTTTAAAGGCTCTGGAAATTCTAAAGAACATTCAAACAACTTACATCCAACAATTGGCCGATGTTTCTTGGATGGATAATAGAACCAAGAAGGCCGCCCAGGATAAACTGAACGCTATGGCTCCTGCTATTGGCTACCCCGATTGGTACAGAAATGATACAGCTTTGGATATTTATTACAAAGATGTAAGTACCGTATATCTAAGGCCGGTATTGCACGATAATAGTTCTATGATCATAGCTAATCATTTGGAAAGAGATGAAAATATGATTTCGTATTTTCATCTCTTCCATATGATCAACTATGATAATAGAACTATTATCGTGTAATACCGGCATTATTCTTCTTGTAACTTGTAAACTGCACTGGTGGCTCGTGCCCATGAAACAGGTGAAGTGCTATACAGTAAAAGATACGGACACTTCACCTGGGCACGAGCCGCCAGTGGTAAACTGTAACTTGTAGCCTAAACTGTACCGTGTACCTTGTAACTTGTAAACTCTACTTGTAACTTGTGAACTCTACCTCTTTGTAACTTGTAAGCTGTTGGCATACCGTGTATACTCGTAGTCTGTCCAAGCAAAGAAGACCCTCTGGCAAAATGGGAAAATTACTCCAGCTCGATCAATATTTGTTCAAGAATCATAAATAATGTGATCTTAATAGTAGATCAAACTGGTTCCTACAATTTGAGATCAAATTAATCATTTTTGAACCAATATCAATCGAGCTTGAGTCATTCTCCCATCTTGCCAGAGGGTCTTCTTTGCTTAGACACTCTATAAAACAGATTTGTTTAAAACGTCACACCAATAGGCTCTTGAATCTTGAAGTTTCGAGGAGGAAAAATTGACAGATATAGGACCAAATAGAACTCGAATCCCTTTTCATTCTTTCTCCATTTCTCTCCTTCTCCTTCTTCTTATTCTTCTTCTTCCTCTTCTTCTTCTTCGCCTCCTCCGTCTTCTTGTTTCTTCTTCCTTGGTTCTTGCTTTTAATGTTCGTCTCGTGACTCTTGTCTTTCTGTTCTTTCTCCTTTTATTCTCTCAAGCAATAATAACTATTTTTAAAGAATCTGTCATCAATTATTTACAAATTCATACCATTCAAAGTCAAACCATACAAAATCAATTGTAAATTTTATACAATTCCATTTATGAACCACTGGCGGCTCGTACCCACGAAACAGGTGAAGTGCTGTACAGTAAAAAATACGGACACTTCACCTGTTTTGTGGGCACGAGCCGCCAGTGTTATGAACTTATCATCAATATTCAATTTGTGAAATTCATTTTCCACAGCTGAAATTTGGACCACACCATTACCACAACATCCAAGCTTACAAGAGATTTACAAAGCTAAAAAATTTGAGAGATCTCCGCTCACCAGTGGATAGGAACAAGTGAGTATTCATCATTATAATATCAATAATTTCTATACGGTATTGAATATTATTGAACAATAAATCAAATAAATAATTATGATTTATTCTAATTAAACGAGAAGATAATAAAAATACACCAAAACTTGCCATTCTTACAATCTATAGCGCTTAAATCGTTTATTATCCTTGAATTTTGATTCCGATATATTTTTCTAAACTTTATTCCGTTGTTATAGTTTGTCCAAGCAAAGAAGACCCTCTGGCAAGATGAGAAAATTACTCCAGCTCGCTCAATATTGGTTCAAAAATATTGATATTGTCTCAAATTGTAGATCAGAGTGTTTCCTACGATTGAGACTAAATCAATCATTTCCGAACCAATATTGACCGAGCTGGAGCCATTTTCTCATCTTGCCAGAGGGTCTTCTTTGCTTGGACAGACTATAACAATATGCAACTTATTTTGTTTTTTATAGGTGGTATTTCAGTCCAGCTACCGTCAATGCGTTTTACAGCCCGACCATGAATACTATAAGTAAGTAAAATATTTATATTTTCAAATCGAATAATGAATTGAAGCAAATAAATAAATTATCTACGAACAAATTTAATAGAATGAAAAATATGAGATAGCAGTATTAATTTGTTACAGCATCACTAATATAATATAATTGTTGAATAGTTGTGAAGTTGGTATTGTGGTAGCTATCCATATTAAATAAAAAGACAAGATACTGTCTAACCACTGATTTATTAGGAAATCAAAATACCGGTTCCGTTTCTTACACAATTATCAATCTCTTGTAAACTGAAACTTGAAGTAAGGAATAGAACAGCAGTATCCATAGCAACGGACAAGCACCACCATTGGTAGACGCTTGAACCAATCACAGTGAACGTCTGCCATTGGCCTAGACAAGCTCCTCCCCGATTAGCGGTTCATACAAACTTCACAAAATGGCGATTCAAACAGCAAACACCGTACAAAAATTGAAGATTAATAAATAGTTAAGATGTTGCTGATACAGTACAGTATTCACTTAGTATCTAGCAGTGGAGTTCTATATTATTTCGAGAATAATTATAACTTGTTTCTTATTTTTAACACAAGATTGCATGTTCTAATACAATATTGTATGTACTAATATACAATAATACTTTCTTATGTTTTTTTTTCCAGCATTTCCGGCCGGCATCCTCCAATCCCCGTTTTTCAAAAAGGGAAGACCTCAGTAAGTTTTTAAAATTTTATATTTAAACCAAAAATATAAGGAAAATAACTTAGAGCAACAAAAGAAAAAACCTCAAACGAAAAAACGAATACCAAAACAATAATAATATTTTTGAACTAGTTCCCGAGAACGCTCGAAACCTCATATCTCTCTAATGAAACCTTATTAATATCTAGGCCTAACAAATGATACTTCGATTTCACTTAGGCCGGTATTACACGATAATAGTTCTATGATCATAGTTGATGTCATATATGATTCCATATGGAAGGAGATGAAAAAACGAAATCATATTTTTGTCTCTTTCCATATGATCAACTATGATCATAAAAATATTATCGTGTAATACCTGTCTTACTCAGCCTGGTCGAGCAAAGAATACATTCTGGCAAGATGGGAAAATGACTCCAGGTCGGTTAATATTGGTTCAAAACTTGTAAATTACGATTTATAATGAATTGTATTCCGATATAGGATATGTAATATTTATCTTTCTATTTTGAAGAACTACGATTGATAATGAATTGTCTTCAGATAGGTATAGGATTAATTATTTTGAAACATTTTATTATCCTTTTTGAAACTCGCAAATATATTTCCTATTTCTTACTTTTCAGAGCTCTCAATTACGGAGGTATAGGCGTTGTTATAGGTCATGAGATGACACATGGATTTGATGATCATGGTATGCTGGATTTCCTCATTACTATTTCAACAACCTTATAATAACTTATTTGGAATTATTCACTTGTATGTTTATTCCTTGTTTACAAGTTTTTATCTCATCTATACTTAAACACTATAAAAATTGTCCACTATGTTGAAACCAGCTATATTATTCTAACAAAATTATATTATTTATTTATATTATTTGTTTCGTTACTTAACCATTTAACGGCAGAAATTTTATCCAACAATAACAAAATAATTCCTTATAAAGAAGGTAATGAATAAAGTATAATCTAATATTGCAGAACATACAACAATTCATCAAAGTTGATTCATGATACGTTAATAATTATTACTATTTTGATACAAGACATTCTCATACAAATGTAGTATTTGAACTCATTCACTTATTACATTGAAAAACGGACAAGAATTCCTCAAATAATTGTAACATATCAACATAAAAGCATTTGAATATATAGTAATAATTTACAATCAATGCATCTTAAATACAGTACACACAATAAGCTTCGGTTGACGTGTGAGGATCTTTGAATCCGTCCCTTCTGTCACAATACAATACAGTACATTATTCAATCTTGAAAATCTTTTACTTTTTTTAGGAAGACAAAGTGATAAATACGGCAATTTGGCACAATGGTGGAGCGCTGAAACCCTTAAGAAATATCTTAAGAAAACCGAATGCTTCGTAAATCAGTATAGCAATTTCTCCCTGCCTGAACTGGATGAATTACTTATGAAAGCTGTAAAGGTAAGTTAAAGTCTGTTCCAAGCAAAGAAGACATTTAGGCAAGATGAAAAAATGTCTCCAGCTCGATCAATGATGATTCAAAAATTATCAATTTGGTCTCAATTTGTAGATCAGAATGTTTCCTAAGATTTGAGACCAAATTGATCATTTTTCTATCAACATTAATCGAGCTGGAGTAATTTTCCAATCTGGTTGGAATGTCTTCTTTCGAACGTCTCTTTATACCCTTTTATTATTTTGATTGTGAAGTCACACAAGAACCAAAGTGAAATATTCAATGATAATCCTATCGATCTCATAATATTATTTCAAATCTACCTTATTGGAAAATAGTAAATAATTTGATAATAATCTATAAATAAATAAACCTATTGGAGGCAGATCAAGTAAATTGTAACACAATTAACATACAAATTATCATAAAAGATTTGGGTGGCTCGTTGGAGTAAGTGATAAACAAGAGGACCCGGATTCGAATCTAGACCGGGGAACAACTGTTTGACCACATCACAATCACATAAAAATGAAGGATACGTAAATTCGTAGGATTCTATTAGCTGTCGGTCCCAACTACCTAAAAAGTAGTCGTCATTCGTCATCTCTCATCATCATCATCATCTCATTACCCACGCACAAGCTTAGGATCTCATGTGAGCTTCACCCTAAGAACACTAACAAACCAACTAAAACCAATTAAAAATCATCTGCAGACTACCTCATTAAAACGGTTCTCAACGATATTTTGAGGCTTCGTAAACTTATAAAGCAACAGGACTGTCCGTTCCGTATCACGCGAGCAGCTCTTTGCGTAACCACAGTTGAGCGTCCTATCATCCCAATGCTAATTCGCCCGGCTTAGCTGAGGCTGCCAAGATTCTCGGCTCCATTTGAATGCATGTTAAATCAGGAAGATTTCGAAAGGCATCTCGAGTGAAAGATACGCTTGAACTGACAGTGTATTATAGAGCAGCTCTCTCCGTAACGCTCCTATCTTCCCAATGCTATTCCGCCGGCCTTCCAGCCGCTTGTAAGTTGTGGATGATACGCAACTCGTAGCGCTGTAATGATTTCTTTAAAAAATCGTTAAAAATATTAGAATACTGATAAGTTAGTTGAATTACACATCAATTTATTCAGAAAATCTTGAACTTTCGTTTGATTCATATGATTGTGCTATAATATGATGATAAATCATTGTTCTACGAACATAAATAATATTAAGAACAATTTTGAACTTGGATGAAATCATGTTGCATGTTTTATTCACTGGCGGCTCGTGCCTACGAAACAGGTGAAGTGCTGTACAGTAAAAGATACGGGAACTTCATCTGTTTCGTGGGCACGAGTCGCCAGTGAACTCAACTTTTCATTTATTATGAATAAATACCACAATATCAATTTCACAACTACTCAGAGAGAGAATTGGCAAGACTAAAGAAGGTGTTAGCATACTGCTAGATTTTTTACAGCTTTATTGAATAGAATTGAATTATTTATTGATTCCGTACTGATTTATTGATTTAAATTTATAAAATCAGAATGAAATTAATTGAAATGTTTTTGAAATGTGAAATAACTAAATGAAGATGAATATGAATATTACAGACGAACAGCTGTCTCTTTCAAATTCTATTATTATAATGCGGTAATAAACAGCTGTAGTACGGTAAAGAACAGCTGATTTATGATTTTCTGTAAACAGCAACTTACCAAACGCAAATCTTGCTTGTAAAGTTATCGATTACGGACTACTATAACAGCATTATTATTAGTCTGTCCGAGCAAAGAAGACATTCTGGCAAGATCGGAAAATGACTCCAGCTCGGTCAATTTTTGTTGAAAAATTATAAATTTGGTCTCAAATTGTATGAAACATCTTGCTCTACAATTTGAGATAAAATTGATAACTTTCGAACAAACATTAACTGAGCTGGAGTCATTTCCCCATCTTGCCAGAATGTCTTCTTTGCTTGGACAGACTGTTATACTTTATGTACTGGCGGCTCATACCCACGAAACAGGTGAAGTGCCCGTATCTTTTACTGTACAGCACTTCACCTGTTCCGTGGGTACGGGCCACCAGTGACTTTATGGGCTACAGACTATTATGGGCTACGTTGCCCATAACATGATCTTTGTTCCTCGGTTATGAAATTCCATCTTTTTATTTATTCATGACAATAATATTATTAGATAATACATTTTAATGATAAATAGTAAATTTTGAAATAATCTTTATTTTCAGGTAAACGGGTTACTTACCCTAGGAGAGAATATTGCTGACAACGGTGGTCTACAACAGGCTTATTTGGCTTATAAAAAATCTGTGGAGAATGAAAACTTGGATTTCAAACTTCCCGGGCTTCAGAACTATACATCGGATCAGCTGTTTTTCATGGGCTTTGCATTGGTGAGATATTTTCTATTTTAGGGCTTTATACTATTGTTTACGATGGTATAGTATTGTTTACTGTACTGTAATATATATTAGTTATATCATTATACAGGGTCTAAAAGTTATACTTTTAGTCTCTAAAAGTATAACTGACACTAAAAAACTCTTCTTCTTCTTTTTCTTCTTCTTCTTCTTCTTTTTCATTCCCTCCTCCCATTCCTCCTCCTTTTCATTCACCTTTTCTCTCTTCTTCCTAATCCTCCTCCACCTCCTCCTCCTCCTCCTTTCACATTCTTTTTCTTACCCCATTTCTTCCTCCTTCACACTCTTTCTCTTTCTCTTCTTCTTCCTCCTCCTCTCCTTTTTCCTCTTTCTCTTTCCATCCACTTTTCTCCAATATTATTGTATTACTGATGATTGTTTTGCATTATTAGTCTGTCCAAGCAAAGAAGGCCCTCCGGCAAGATGGGAAAATGACTCCAGCTTGGTCAATATTTGTTCAAGAATTATAAATGTGGTCTCAATAGTAGATCAATTTGTTTCCCACAATTTGGGATCAAATTAATAATTTTTGAACCAATATTGACCGAGCTTGAGTCATTCTCCCATCTTGCCAGAGGGTCTTCTTTGCTTGGACAGACTATAATATCGTTCATTCATTTTTCAGAACTGGTGTGAGGCTTCTTCCAAGGAGTCTCTGCTCCAAGAGGTGCTCTCCGATCCCCACGCGCCGCACAAGTTCCGCGTGCTGGGCAGTGTTGCCAATTCGCACCAGTTCGCGACCGCCTTCAACTGTCCGTCGGGAGCGCCCATGAATCCCGAGAAGAAATGCTCGTTCTGGTGAAGTGTTGCATCGGGAAATCTGCCATGAAACGGACAATTGGTAACAAATACTACGGAAGATTCACTTGTAAAACGGACTTTTTGTAACAGAGGAATAGGGAATCATGAAGTGGAAAACGGATATTTTGTAACAGAACCCAGAAAAAGTCTTATAAAACGGACAATTGGTAACAAATAGTACGGAAGATTCACTTGTAAAACGGACTTTTTGTAACAGAGGAATAGGGAATCATGAAGTGGAAAACTGATATTTTGTAACAGAACCTGGAAAGTCTTATAAAACGGACAATTGGTAACAAATAGTACGGAAGATTCTTTTATAAAACGATCTTTTTGTAACAGGAATAGGGAATCATGAAGTGGAAACGGACATTTTGTAACAGAATCCGAAAAAAGTCTTATGGACATTTTTAAAATAGAAAACTAGAGAAACATGAATAGGAAAACCTTCATAACTCATTAGGAAGGACCTTTTATAACTCATTACTGGAGATCTCTTATAAAACGGAATTTCTCGACAGAATAATTTCTTATCAACTTTTCATAGACGGGTAGGTTACCCATAAAGCCAGCTCCATACATGCGCTATTCGGGAAACACCGAACACCTAGTCGCCGAATCACGACTAGTGTGGAGCGGAGTGTTCGCTATTTGGAAATAGCGAACACGAATGTTTGTGTGTTCCGTCCATTGTCGGTCTTTTGGACACATCAAGTGGATACACAAAGTGGACGAATGTTCGGCAAATAGCGAACTTTTTGCCCATCCACACATTCGCCTTCATGTTCGGCTAATTTTGTTGTTTGTTTTTGCATGTAGATTGAGGTTGAGTCAATTGAGGAAAAGTTTCTTACGTGTTAATTTAATACATAATTTTTTTAGACGAGATAAATATTAAATTACAGTCTGTGGATGATTTTTAAGGGATATAATCAATTTTGATACTATGAAATTGAATTAAATTCTATTCAAATATTATATTGAAAACTAGTGAATGTCCAGTCCGTTTCAGGTTACTGAATTATAATCTTGATTCTTTAAATGTTTTAAAAAATCCTACAAACATTAATATTCAATCATTGCCAAGATTAAAGTTGAAATTAGTACCGTAGTGTTAGATTTTTGAAAGTTGAAATTTTCGACAGCATTTTGACATTATTGACCTTGAAAATGTCACCTATTCGGTTGACGATTCGCCATTCCCAGTACGAATACGTGCTCGGAAAACCACGCATGTGTGTTCGTTAGTTGGGAAATAGCAAGCAAAACTGTTCGCCAAACACCAAATGTTCGGTATTTCCCAAATACCGCATGTATGGAGGCGCCTTTAAGCAAAAGTTGCAAAGAAAAATGGAAAAATTACAGAAGTTGGAATGCTTGTAGAGGAAATATTTCCACTCTTTGAGTAGTTGTGAAATTGATATTGTGGTAGTTATCCATAATATCTTGTCTTTTCATTTATTAGAAAGTATTTTGTTGAAAATTTTATAAAATGTACTTTTTTTAGGCAACTTTCACCAGAGATGTTGTGGAATATATCCATGATTTACGTGAATGAAAACGAAGGTTGCCCTGAGCATTGAAACTTATAGCCTAAGAATGTTATTTTTATAAGAAACTTTGTGGATCTGACAACCTCTGTACCAACTCACTTAGAAAATTTTAAACCTAGTTTAAGTGATATCATTATGTAAATAGTTGAAATATAAGATGAAATATATGATCAACGAAGAAGTGTAGGATATAGCCTCATATTATTTTAGGTGCGAAACATAAATTTTTAAACGAAATTAGTTTTAATTCTAGACTAATGTATTACTAAACTATTTAATAAAATATTTTAAATTATTCTAATGGCTTACAATAAACAACACGTTTTAAAAGAAGAATATTTTATTTGTAATCTAAGACATCCCAAAAATGTTTCTACTAAAATACTTATAAGTGAGCTATATAAGCCTAATCTTATTGTTATGGAAAATTCCAAACAATCCATTTTGATACTGGTATCTTTTGATTCAATAATAAGGATTTCTTATCTATTATGTAAATGGAGAATAATAATTGAATACAATTTTACCTATATTAGAGCTTATTTTCATTCATTTTCACTATAATACATTACAGGTATAGTCTCTACAAGCGAAGGAGACATTCTGGCAAGATGGGAAGATGCTTCCAGCTCGGTCAATATTGGTTTAATAGTTATAACTATGGTCTCAAATTGTTGAGAACATTATTCTCTACATATTGAGTCCGAATTTATGATTTTTGAACCAATATTGAACGTGCTGGAGTCATTTTCCCATCCTGCCAGAATGTCTCCTTTGATTGGAAAGACCATACTATTACACTTATAAGAATTATTTATTTATATATCCTGTAGATGAATTATACAATAAAGGGTTCAAACACTGACAACAAAGTCTAAATTATCTTTTCACAAATTTCGATACAAGACTGTAAATGGTATAGTCTGTCCAAGCAAAGAAGACAATCTGGCAAGATGGGAAAATGCTTCCAGCTCGGTCAATATTAATTCAAAAAAACATAATTTGTGTCTCAATTTGTAGAGAAGAATGTTTTCAACAATTTGAGACCGAATTTATGATTTTTGAAGCAATATTGACCGAGCTGGAGTCATTTTCTCATCTTGCCAGAGGGTCTTCTTTGCTTGGACAGACTATAGCCTGATACTCTAGCTTAATTAGATACTCTATTAATAATGGTAATACTCTATGGATATTCCAGAATACAAATCCAAGATTGAATCTCAATACTGATGAATCTTGGACCCGATCAGAGGTATACCCTGTAGGTTATGTAGATGTAACAGGACGTAACCATTGGTGTCAATCCATCCAATCAGAGTCCACAACAGAAATCCGGCTAGGAACACTTTGGTAAATCTGTCTAACCAGTAGAGTCTGGAAAAATAAAGAAATGAAAGTTTTATTAATAATTAATTCGAATCTCCATTTATTGCTATATAAATAGACAAAGGACTTCTGCAACTGCAAATATTGACCAATGTACTAAATAGCAGGCGAGATCCATTGAATGAAACTGTTCAAAAAATTCCGCCCGGACCGGGAATCGAACCCGGTACCCCTCGGTTGCCGGCCGAGTGGCTTAACCCTTCGCCTACCAGGAAGCTCTCTGTACAGCCGCATTGAAAGTGGAAGTTGAAATGAAAGTTTGAACGATTCATTACACCCAATACATCACCACAAAGCACAAATATAGTAATTTTATCATAGCTTGTCACTGGCGGCTCGTGACCGTATCTTTTACTGTACAGCACTTCACAGCACTTCACAGCACACAGCACGAGCCGCCAGTAACAATATCTCTAGTGAATGAATAATACTCATAATAGTAATATGGATGACTTATTTGACATTGCAGTGCGTACCAACGGTGACATTATGGTGATATTAATTATTATTATAGAAGAAGAAGAAGAAGAAGAAGAAGAAGAAGAAGAAGAAGAAGAAGAAGAAGAAGAAGAAGAAGAAGAAGAAGAAGAAGAAGAAGAAGAAGAAGAAGAAGAAGAAGAAGAAGAAGAAGAAGAAGAAGAAGAAGAAGAAGAAGAAGAAGAAGAAGAAGAAGAAGAAGAAGAAGAAGAAGAAGAAGAAGAAGAAGAAGAAGAAGGAAGAAGAAGAAGAAGAAGAAGAAGAAGAAGAAGAAGAAGAAGAAGAAGAAGAAGAAGAAGAAGAAGAAGAAGAAGAAGAAGAAGAAGAAGAAGAAGAAGAAGAAGAAGAAGAAGAAGAAGAAGAAGAAGAAGAAGAAGAAGAAGAAGAAGAAGAAGAAGAAGAAGAAGAAGAAGAAAGAAGACAAAAGAAGAAGAAGAAGAAGAAGAAGAAAAGGTAGAAGAAGAAGAAGAAGAATTGCAAGAAGAATTCAAGTATAGATTCAATTCATTATCATTTTTTAATGAGAAGAAAAGGAGGATCTACTATCTACTAATACTATTACATACGTGTAACCTGGCTGGCTGTGGTCTGGTGTCAGAGTTTTCAGGACACTCCTGATCAATTTCAGGGCTTCTGACATGACCTAACGACTGCTGCTTTTTAGGCAGCCGGGACCGACGGCTTAACGTGTCCATCCGAAACACGAAGGATAAGCAGGTATAAGAACAAGGAGAAAGACAAGTATTGAAAAAGAGGATAAGGAGGAATAAGAACAAGGAGAAAGACAAATATTGAAGAAGAGGATAAGGAGGAATAAGAACAAGGAGAAAGACAAATATTGAAGAAGAGGATAAGGAGGAATAAGAACAAGGAGAAAGACAAATATTGAAAAGAGGATAAGGAGGAATAAGAACAAGGAGAAAGACAATAATATTGAAACAATTCTACTTACAAGATCATATTCCTCCGGCACCTGGGGATTGACGAAAGAGGCTCCTTCATACAGTACTGCCTGGCTCCCAGCATACAAGTCTTCAAATATTCATCGATATCATAGCTGCAATTCTCCAAATAGAATATCTGCCGGTCTCTTTCGTTCATCTTATGGGTTAGCGATCTCGCTTTCGCTATTTTGAAATACCAATTCCGGATTGTGAAGTATTGCAACACCTCCATACCGACTTTGATACGATTCTGGACTCGGACCATGCTGTAAAAAATTAATATTAATTATTCAGTTTATTCATGAATTCGAGAAAATACAATTAACTGGTTGAATCTAAAGATAAGCAATGAAGTCCAAAACATTAACATTTGAAAAAATAGAATAAACTTATTGAATAAATCATATTTGCCGGCCGCGGTGGCGCAGTGGGCTAGGGCGTCACAACCTTCAGTCAAAGAATATGTAGATTTATGTATACTTAAATCTCGATTTTCCAAAGAATATGTATACTTTATATTCACTGCTTCAGTCCGCTAGCACTGCCGCAGGTCTGGGTTCGAATCCCAGTGGCATGGCTGTTTTTCAGCTCATCAATCACCTTAGCACTCAAGATCCATTACCCACGCACAAGCTAAAATGCTTATGTGGGCATCATCCGCAATAAAAAAAACACACAAATACAATGTTACTTTTTCAATTTTCGTTCTCTAATATATTTTCAAATATTGTATTTTTCAAGTGTAATATTTTTGTAATGTGAAATTCTGTGTAATGGGAATTTGATTTTGGATTTGAAGAAGTAGGTACAAGCAGGGCCCTCGCGTGGTTTTTTGGCGCCCTGTGCGAGATTTCTGCAGGCGCCCCCCATTACCAGACGAATGCAATTCAACATACAATGTGTTGCAGACTTACATGTAAGTTTGTTTTCAATTTTGGGTTAAAATTTTTCAAAAGAAGCCAATATTTAACAGATTTGAGTGCTTATTGAGTGTAATTCCGTTATTCAATTAGGTGCTTAATCTATCTTGATTCAAATTTCTATATTTGAAAGTGTTTGCATTAAAAATTGAGAAGTGAAGAAACTAACATAACTGAACATAGTCTAACCTACATTTTGGACTGTATCATATCATAAATTTAAAAGCTAGAATAGCACAAGAATTAACTTAGTATTTTATCTCTCAATGTCAGTGTCATTTGTAACATAAATAAAATAATAATATTCAAAACCCAACATGATTCAAGCTGTCGCAATGTTGCATGTCAAAAAGTATTATTGGGACTTGCTCATTATAATGTTTTGTTTCGTATTTTTCGGTATTCCTATTGTATTGGAACGTATTCTGACACGTGAAAGCGTACAGGAATTGATAAAAAATAACGAAAGTCTATCTACATTGAGTAAAACTGATCCTTGGATATTCATGGTCTTACATGGAAGTTGGAGAATGCTGACTTCAGCTCAGTCAATATTCAAAAATCGTTCAAAAATTCAAAATCTGAACTCAAATTGTAGAAAACATTCTTTTCTACAATTTGAGACTAATTTATATTCATTGAACAAATATTAACCGAGCTGGAGTCATTCTCCCATCTTGCCAGAAAGTCTTCTCTGCTTGGACAGTCTTTACTTACAAAGTTTTTTGTCGAGCCAGCAGAAACAAGAAATCGATCAAATATGCAGGTACTGTTTGCAGCAAGAACACCACCAAAAAGTGAACCAGCCGGTTGGTACGAATGGTACCATTCGGGTACCACAGGATGTTCTCGAAGGGCACATCGTAGCTGATTTTGCGCCCTCTGTCCAGAACTTCGCCCCAAGTTATGGGAACCACATCCCCAATGGAGACATTGTAGCATTGAGTGGGCTCTGTTTTCGAAATGCTGTAAAAAATTGAAAAAAGGTTCAGAAATTGGAATGATACATGCCAAGAGCTTGTAGTTACGAGCTCAGTAATAGTATTTTCGCTACACTTCACGGAAATAAGCTGCTTACCAGTCGCTATGTAGACTAGGAAGTCGTCATTTACAAACATAATCAATCAGCTGTTGTCCTCGAGCGGAAAGAAGTCCTCTCCATACAAGGACCATCCCTTTCCAAGCGTGGACAGCTGACGCCATCTAGCGAGAGAAAATACAACTACAATGGACCATTACTTTCTTTGAAACTGCCAGAAATTTGTCAAAAACAAGAAACTTTGTATTGCTATTGTACAATATAGGATGATCGTACAAAAACTATCATGAGCTTAAACATTTCTGGACTAAGAAAATCGAGTATTCTGATAGTTATTAAGTAATATCCATTTGATTGAATCAAAAAAATTGTGATGCAAACTTTCAATACTTAGCAGTTCAGCTTACTCCAGAATCAGCTCAGCCGAAGCTAGTATAGTAAGTTATCTGGTCTTAGCTGTTCTTAGATTTCATTAATCCTATTTGTTTTGTTCATTCATGAAATTAGATTAATAATATTTATCTGAAGTGTAGCGGAAAAAATTATACACAACTCGCCCAGGAAGTTTTTTACGGTATTCGGAATTATTCCCAGGCTCGGCATGCCTCGCCCGGGAAACTATCCTCATACCGTAAACTTTTCCTTCCCAGGCTTGTGGCGTAATACACTATATTCAGTATATGATATGATACACTGTATATTAGGCTATACTGATATACTAGGCTACTCATAATAGTACTGATATACTTTTTCGGTGATATTGTGGTAGTTATCTACATTAAATGAGAAGACAAGAATTGTTATCTCGATTTTTTAATAAATCAGTGGTTTGACAACGTCTTGTCTTTTCATTCAGTACTATAGTCTGACCAAGCAAATAAGGACCTCTGACAAGATGAGAAAATAACAACAACTTGATCAGTATTTGTTCAAGTATTATGAATGAGATCAAATTGAGATCCTTATAGTAGATCAAATTGTTTCCTACAATTTGAGATCAAATTGATAACATTTGAACCAATATTGATCGAGCTGGAGTCATTCTCCCATCTTGCCAGAGGGTCTTCTTTGCTTGGACAGGGTATAGCAGTACTGCATGGCGGCTCGTATCCACGAAACAGGTGAAGTGCCCGTATCATTTACTGTACAGCACTTCACTTGTTCCGTTGGCATGAGCCGCCAGCAGTGATATGTAGTATTAATTTACAGTATATCATATCATTTTTTATTTATTATAAACGTTCTACAATAATGAGAGGTTTACAGCTCTAAGCTAACACAAATCTCATTGAGAACAAATGATTACACAGAATTGAATATTAAAGAACAATATGATGAAAGCAAATGAAATCCTGGTAGAAAAAAAAATGAAAATTTGGTACAGCAATGGAAAAATGTCTTAGATAAATTTAAACATACAATATGATGAAAGATAATATTAATTTATGATAGAAAAAGAGGAATTACTATCAATTGAAATGGAGAAAAAGTACATTATAATTATATAGAACTACTATTATATAGGAATTTTGGGAAGAAAAGTCGAGATAATTATGTAGAACTAAAAATTAAAATTATGCTCTGCAAACAGTTAAAACATCTATAAATTGAGAGCTTCATAACATTTTTTACTAAATTTGCGCAAATTATCTGAGAATGGATCTATCGAATCTATTATGAAGTCTAATTGTTTACTGAATAAACTTGAGAGCTTCACGAAACAGGTGAAGTGCTGTACAGTGAAAGATACAGGCACTTCACCTATTTCGTGGGTTTGAGCCACCAGTGGAATGAAGCTATCAATGTTCATGATGCACCGTGTTTATTCTATTTTGAGCAAAGTGCGTATGTAATTTAGGCCTGTTTAAAGGAACAAAGAAATTCGGGAATTGTATTATGTTTGGAATGTCTAAATTATGATCCAACATTTTATACAATGTAATAGTCAGTGATATGTAACCTATTCTATTTTTTAATGACATGATTTTGAAATTGTCTCTCAAATCTATATCTATATAAGCGAAATGGCACTGACTGACTGACTGATTCATTCATCACCAGAACTAAAAATCCACTGAAGCGAATGCGTTCAAATTTGGCAGGCATGTTCAGTTGTACGTTTAGACGCGCGCTAAGAAAGGATTTTGAAAACTTTTCAAGGATACGCAAAATATTTTAGTTTTTCTAGTTTTTCGGCGTTTTCCTCATTTTTTCGAGAACCAATCGGTAGAAAATGTTGATATTTGGTGGGCAGGTTCAAATGAGGTCTAGAAAATGTGTGTTAAAATATTTTTGCAATCCGTTCAAGATTACGCCAGTATTCAGGTTTTCAAAATTGTAGATGGGTTTGCGGGTTGCATATCTTCCGCCTTGATACGACCAATCCTTACTGTAAATTCAATGGTTCAGCGAGATTATAGATGAACTAATTTGGAGGATATTGAATCAAGTTTCAAACTATGTCCGATATAGTTCCCAAGGTTACGCTCAATATTAGCGTTTTAATATTTTTTGGAATTTTCAGAGTTTTTCTTGGATTTTTCGAGAATAAATTGGTAGAAAATGTCGAAATTTGGTGAACAGGTCCAGATTAGGTCTAGAAATGCTGTGTTCAATAAGTTTTGAATCCCTTTTGAACGGAATTTGCAGGCGAGCGAAGCGAGCCAGTTTGTCTCAGCTCACACTGACAGAGGTTATGCAGGCGAGCGAAGAGAGCCTGTTTGACTCACTGACACTGCTGATACTGTCGGGAGTCCAGGGGGCGGAGCCTCCTGGCTAGGCGGAGAAGGCGAGCGAAGCGAGCCTGCCGGCTAGTTACTTATAGAGTAGTCAAAAGGGCATGTAGTATCAACGGGCAAAGAGTCTCCATACTTTTTATTAAAATAGAAA
This sequence comes from Sogatella furcifera, assembly GCA_017141385.1. NCBI lineage: Eukaryota > Metazoa > Arthropoda > Insecta > Hemiptera > Delphacidae > Sogatella > Sogatella furcifera. The sequence goes on along the minus strand of CM029559.1, from coordinate 376,770 downwards.
TCTTAGCAATTTTTTCTGTAAGCGGTCAATAAAATATTGGTATAATCATCCCAAGCAAAGAAGAATCTCTGGCAAGATGAGAAAATGACCTCAGCTCGGTCAATATTGCTTCAAAAATTATTAATTTGATCTCTAATTGTAGGGAACAACTTGTTCTACTATTAAGACCATATTTATAATTTTTGAACCAATATTGATCGAGCTGGAGTCATTCTCCCATCTTGCCAGAGGGTCTTCTTTGCTTGGTTAGACTATATCATTATAAACTCTGATATGAATTACAAATAACTGCGCAATTATATACTCCACTCTTCCCCCAACCAATAATTAGCAGTATCACATTAATAATCAGTATAATTAGCGTATCACTATTATCAGTGAAGAATTCCGAAAAAGTTTCACAGCCGACATAACAACAATTCCCATGATAGCAAGTTGTGGTTCCGAAGCAAACATAAAACAAAACTTTCCCATGATAGCAGATTGTCATAGTTCTTGATTTAATACACAGTGATGAAATTTTGGTGTATTGTATTTTTATTGATGGAAGTTGAAGAGAGTCTGATTCTAAAGAAAAAGTTAAATGGCGGCGATTGTGTAAATCTTACCCAAATCTCAGAAATGGCGATCAAAAATCGCAAAATCGCTACTGAACACAAATTTATCACTTTTACTGTTTTTTCAATTTTGCGATTTTGCGATCGCCATTTCTGAGATTTGGGTAAGATTCATACAATCGCCACCATTTAACTTTTTCTTTAGAATCCGACTCTCTTCAACTTCCATCAATAAAAAATACAATTTTATGATTCCTTATCCAGTTATAACCCTTATTGTTGAAAAATGGCGTTTTCCAGCATATTTTTCCCAATTATCTCAATAACCGTTAAAGTTACAAACTTGGAACTGGTTTCATTGAATTCCTCAGTTGATTTTACATTGGAGTTAATTATTTTATAACCTTACTAAAGCCTCTAAAAATGAGAAAAATTAATATATTTTGTAAAATCTCAATTTTCCGCCATTGTTATCTCGGTAACAGAGCGTTTTTGGGGTATGGTCCCATGGAACTATTTTGTCTACTTGGTGTGAGGAATCAGCCTGAGAAGTATTAAACATTCCTCCTGAAACACCCTGTATACTATCTACTGTATATCTGAATACTATGCTGTGTATTGTATACTTTGTAAATTTTATTAAGGATAAATAAATTTGAATAACCTGTTAGTTCCTCTAACCCAGCTAGCAGCAATGACAGCATTGATGGCAATATCAACTGGTATGACCTCAGCTCTATTCTCACCATGGCATAGCATGGATCTGATGACTCCCTTACCCCCTGCTACAGAAACCCCCACTGGACCATTCAGGCTATCCACCCATCCAGGCAGAGGCTCTTGGAAGGCCGGACAAACTGAAAAATAAATTCAAAAGTATTTCGGTCAATATTCTAGCATAACATTTTCAAGTTTTGAATTCGAATTTGGAATCTGGAGGCTATCCACCCATCCTGGTTCTGGAGGGCTGGACAAACTGAAAAATAAATTCAAAAGTAATCCGGTTAATATTCATTCATTCATTCATAATCCGGTTAATATTCATTCATTCATTCATTCATTCATAATCCGGTTAATATTCATTCATTCATTCATTCATAATCCGGTTAATATTCATTCATTCATTCATAATCCGGTTAATATTCATTCATTCATTCATTCATTCATTCATTCATTCATTCATTCATAATCCGGTTAATATTCATTCATTCATTCATTCATTCATTCATTCATTCATAATCCGGTTAATATTCATTCATTCATTCATTCATAATCCGGTTAATATTCATTCATTCATTCATAATCCGGTTAATATTCATTCATTCATTCATTCATTCATTCATAATCCGGTTAATATTCATTCATTCATTCATTCATAATCCGGTTAATATTCTAGCATAACATTTTCTAGTTAATTCTATGATTTCATTGGAATTGAGCTTTCAAGTGTTTTTCAAACATTCCCAAATTTAGAATTGTTTTCACTAGTGAATTACTATCATAGAGTAATCCCGGATTATTAATGAGACGTGCGTGACATACATTATACAGAGTGTTCCGAAAAGAACTGGTTCGGGTACCACAACAAATGTTGCTCAAGCTTGTTCAATGTTGCTTGGCGCAAAATTCCGAATGGTTTTATGAAAATTTGTATCATTACAAAGATGTAGAACTTCAAATTATTCTGAAGACAATGGTGTCTGATTTATCCAAATTCAATAATTGATAACCAAAATACAGCAATTTTTATTGCGAACCAAACCTTTATGAATACCGTTAGTCAGGCTTGTTGGGCGTGAATTCATTAAATAGAAATTAAAATCTTCATATCTCAGTTATTTATCATCGAATCCTAGCAAACCAGCAACCATTTTCTTCAGAATTTGAAGTTCTACATTTTTGTAACGGTGCAAATTTTCATAAAACCGTTATTTTCAACAGTAAATTCAAAATTGAAATTTCATTCGAACGCGATTTTGGAAATTTCAGATATTGAAAATTTTCGAAATCACTATTTCCAAGCAATCACACTTATACTTGTGCATATCGAAATTCAAAGAGATATGCACATCCATTATGGAGTTATGATGGAAAATCATAGGGAAACAAAATAGTGGATATCAGGAAAACTAAGGAGAACTCGGCATTTCGCGCACGACATTTTCTGTTTGTTATCGCTCAAGAAACACCGCGGTGGTACTCGAATCAGTTCTTTTCGGAACACCCTGTATAGTCTGTCCAAGCAAAGAAGGTGAAGGTGAAGCAGGAATGAACAAAGAAGATGTGGGATAAGTAGGAGAAAAAAGTTAAAGATATTACAAAGATAAAAAGAGAAAAAAAACTGTTTTAGCTATAAAAAAGCTATTTACGGTATGGCTTTTTTATTTGATTTATTCCGTCAACGTCCTGAGTCTACAAAGTTCCTCATTTTTATTTAGTCTCGCTTTTGTTTTTCTCTTCCCCCTTTTTTCCCTCTCCTTCTCACTCTTCTTCTGCTCCGTCTTCATCCTTTCCCATTTATAAGTTAATCTTGCTTCTTCCTCCTGCTTTTTTATCATCAAAAGAATCATCCTTCTCAATGCATATGTTCAAATCAAGCTTCTCTACTTTTTCACTGTTGGAAAATATATAGCAGAGAAGACATTCTGGCAAGATGGGGAAATGACTCCAACTTGATCAATATTAGTTTTAAAAACTATAAACTTGTCTCAATTTGTAGGAAACATTCTGCTATTCAAATTGAGACCAAATTTGTAACTTTTGAACCAATATTTATCGAACTGGAGTCATTTTCCCATCTTGCCAGAATGTCTTCTCTGCTTGGACGGACTATAACTCTACTGGCGTTTTGTACATTTATCTGTTTTTTTTATGGAAAAAAATGGAAAAATTATTCGATATTTCCGTACATTAACTGAATTATTATTACTATTATTATTGAAAAATGATAATTTCCTGTAAATCTCACCTATAGAAGGTCTTACAATGGCGCAAGGTATCTTGGTAGCATATTCACTCACAAGGCTTTCTGCCAATCTTTTTGAATATGTGTAGCAATTTGGGTGCGGGCCAAGCAGTCTGAAAACAAAATAAAAAATTTATTTTATCTATATCTATAAAAGTGAAATGGCATTCATTCATTAACTCACTCACTCATCAGCAGAACTAAAAATCTACCAAACCAAATGCGCTCAAATTTGGCAGACAATTTCAGTTGGACCGTTAGACGAGTGGTACTGAGAAAAGATTTTTAAAACTTTATTAGGATACGCCAAGTATTGATGTTTTTCTACAGTTTTTTCGGCGTTTTCTTAATTTTTTCGAAGAACCAATCGGTAGAAAATGTTGATATTTGGTGGGCAGGTTTAGATAAGGTTTATTTATTTATAATCACCATTCATTTTTGATCACCTAGGGAACCTTCTCGTAAGGGTCTCTCCATCATTGGAAGCAATAGGAGCATGAAAGCATATCTTGATGCCATACGAATTTCAAAACAATCTATTATTTGAATAGTAGTATATCTATTTATTTTTGATTACCCAGGGAACCTTCTTGGGAGTGTCTCTCCATCATTGAAAGCAATAGGAACATTGAAAGCATATTTTGATGCAATACAAATTTTAAAACAATCTATTATTTTAATAGTAGTATATCTATTTATTTTTGATTACCCAGGGAACCTTCTTGTGAGAGTCTTTACATCATTAAAAGCAATAGGAACATTGAAAGCATATTTTGAAGCTATACGATTATTAAAACAATCTATTATTTGAATAGTATCTATTTATTTTTGATTACCTAGGAAACCTTCTCGTGAGAGTCTTTCCATCATTAAAAACAATAGGAGCATTTAAAGCATATTATGTTGATGTCATACGAATATAAAATATTTAAAATATATTTTTTAGTGGTTTTTGAATACCTAGGGGTGATCATTTCAAGGGTGTCGGAGTCCATCCACTGCACCGCACTCATTATATCATTGGGGTTGGCCGGGGAAGTATAGACCCTCTCTTCCAATACGTCAACTTCACAATGACAGAAGGCTGTGGATAGATGGATGAATGCCTGCAAAATAAAATAGAATGTTAAATTCTTTCACTTTATTCATGTATATTACAAAACATAAAGGCTTAAAATCCCACATTATGCAGAGAAAAATTATACCAACTACACAGTTCAATTGAATAGCAAGCACTGGCGGCTCGTACCCACGTAATAAGTGAAGTGCCCGTATCTTCTACTGTACAGCACTTCACCTGTTTTGTGGGCACGAACCGCCAGTGATAGCAAGCCTTATTCCCATCTTGCCCGAATAATGTATTCTTCGCTTGGACAGATTACAGCACTTGTTGTATTGAAGTATCATAGCTCGCCTTGCGATTGGTGCTCACTCACGTTTAGGCTCCTCCCCTCTCTCTACTAACAGCGATCGGGGCTGGCCAATAGCGTTGCAGCTCCACCCATTGAGGCAGTGACACTCCCACTCTCAAAATGGCTGATACTTTGAACAGTCTCTATAGTCGGCGCAATCTAAGTTGACGAAAACCCCCTCTACCCAAGAAATAGCTACGTTGCCAGATTGTGTAAAATTGGAACATCTTCAAATTCGCGATTGAACCCCATATCTAGACGCAGAATTTTATCCTTGATATGCCAGTAGTATTAAAAAAGTTCCTGGGTAGAAGGATTCAAAGGAAATTTGATTTTTTTGAACAAATTGAAAAATCGCGAAAATATTACTTTTCTTTGTATATCACTTTTCTCACAATCATGAGTTGTAGTAAAAATAAAGTTTTTTATATCAAAATGACAAGGAGAATTCGAGCTTTCTGAATTTTCTATATCCGACCAATAATTATGTTTCAATTAATGAATATGTTTGTCAATGTCAAGTCAACTCCATCAGAAAACATGAAATTTTCGATGATCTAGAAACTTTTTTGTTTGAGAAGATAAGTGGGTGGTGAAAGCGAGAAAGTTGTTCAAAAACAATTGAAATTATTTTTTCAAATGTCGAAAATAGTAGGAAAATCGTAATTTGGCCTCTCAAGAGTTTCAAAGTAAGGAGAGCGGTATATGCATGAATCATTGTATGTTGAAGATTGGAGCTATTGAAGCTAATCGACTTGGATATTTGAGCTGCGAACAGCTGGTTTATCATGAAAATAGTGAGTTTTACAACACCGCGTGATTTTTCCGAAGCTACACTGTCACTTTTAACATTCAGTTGTATGTGTTTGCGTTAGGAGAAGTTTCAATTTCACGCAAAACGTAGCTATTTCTCGGGTGGAGGGGGTTTTCGTCAACTTAGATTGCGCCGACTATAATCTAATATCTGGATTGATATTATAGAATAGCTTGATCAGGAGGAGAAGAAGGAGAGGAAGAAGAAGAGGAATAAAAAGAAGAAAAAGAAGAAGAAGAAAAAAGAAGAATCGAAAAAAGAAGGAGAACTAGAACGAGGAAAAGGAGAAACAAAAAGTAAGAAAAAGAAAATCAATAAGAATGGATAGATTAAGGAAAAAAAGGAGACGTCAAATTGAGAAAATGTTTCCATTTCGGTCAATATTAGTTAGAAATTTATTGGTATCAAATTGTAGATCAGACTTTTTTCTACAATGTGTCACCAATTTTTTAATTTTTGAACCAATATTGATCGAGCTGGAGTCATTTTCCCATTTTGCCAGAATGTCTTCTTTGCCTGGGTAGACTTTCACACTAATGCCCGGTTTTTCCAAGCACACTCAAATTTGAGGGACCCTCAAGTTTACTACAGTTTACTACATTTACCAGTCTCATCATAGAAAATGTCAGCTGTTCATCAAAATTTCAGGGTCCCTCAACTTGGAGTGTGCTTGGAAAAACCTGGCATTCGTCTTTCTTGTCTTACTAGACAAACATTCACAACACCACTTTTACAACTACTTAACAAGTAACAAGTAGTAACATTATCGCTGAAAAGTTTCGGTAAATTACTGCAACTGGAATAGAAACTATTCACAACATTATAATTTTGTACCCTACTATTTCATAAGACGATTGCAGATTATTCTTGTTCTAAGACAATAGTCTTAAGATGCTTGATTATGGACATAATAAGCAGCTTTCGGTTGTTTGGTTGACAAGTGAAAATTATTATTTTTCCTTCTGGAAAAAAGAAAATACCCATCATTAGTCACATTGTTTTTGGTGACTGGGGTGGCAATAATTATAAAGTTATTTTGGAAACTCAACTGTTGTCGAAAGAAAGCGTTTTCATTTACTCAGAGAGATTGTTGGAGTTTCACAGTTAGAGTTAAGAAGTGTAACACAGGAAGAGTGTGCAAGATGGATTCATAGGTAACATTCAAAGATTCATTCAGAGTTCATAGATAACATTCAGAAGATTCATTCAGAGTTCATAGATAAAATTCAAAGATTGATTCAGAGTTCATTGATAACGTTCAAAGATTCATTCAGAGTTCATAGGTAACATTCAAAGATTGATTCAAAGTAAATAGATAACATTCAAAGATTGATTCAGAGTTCATAGATCACATTCAAAGATTGATTCAGTATTCAAAGATAATACTCATAGATCCATTCAGAGTTCATAGATAACATTCACTCATAGATTCAACCAGAATTCGTAGATAACGTGCATAAATTCAAATCAAAATCTCATTTATTCCACAATCAATATACAGTACATGAAATAATATTTTATCAACTAATAATACAATCTTATAGATAATTAAAGTACTAGACTAAATTTTTGTTTCTTATGATTGCAATATTATGAATGATCCAGTACTAGTTTAAACTTTTATTTACAATTCTGTAATAGAATGTGCCTACATGGGCACTATGGCCTGTGCGTAGTCTCGAGAAGATTCATAGATAACATCATAAGACTTGTGATAACATCTTCAAAAATTCTTATGACATGAACAACTAATAAGGTATAGTGAAAAAACGATTCTATCAAGCCAGTGTTCTCTTTTGAATAATAGTTCATCCAAGCAAAGAAAACAACATTCTGGCAAGATGGGACAATTACTCCAGCTCGATCAATATTGGTTCCAAAAATAATAAAAAATGTTTTCTCAAGTTGTAGGATACATTCTGATCTTCAAGAAATTTATTGTATTTGATGAGATGTTGTGGTATCTTTCCATAATGAATTGAAACACAGAATTTTGTCTGTACCTCTGAGACCAAATTTACAATTTCTTAACCAATTTTTATCAAGCTGGAGCCATTTTCTCATCTTTCCAGAATGCCTTCTTTGCTTGAACAGACTATATACCTGGATATTCAAAGCTCTCTCTATTAACCATAGTCTGTGCAAGCAAAGAAGACATTCTGGCAAGATGGGAAAGTGATCGACACCAGCTTGGACAATATTGTTTCAAAAACTATTATGTATTTGGTCTCAAATTTTAGATCAGAATGTTTCCTACATTCAAGACAAAATTTATTATTCTTAAACAAAATATATTGAACAAGCGGGAGTCTTTATCCCACCTTTCCAGAATGTCTTCTTTACTTGGACAGATAATACGTTGATGTTTAAAGTTTCCTCTGTTAACTATACCTTTCTTAATATTCTCTATTCTCAATATTTGTCTATTCTCTATTCTCAATATTCTCTATTCTCCGTATTCTCCTCAATATTTCTATTCTCTACTGTTTCGATTTAGCCTAAACTAACAATTTTCCACTTGCAGGCCGCGTTCCAGTGCGCTGAGCCACATCTTCATCAGCCCACAAGTAGTACCAAGGTTTCATTGTAAACTACCATCCTGTTCTGGTATGTTATCCAATGGACAGCACCCATTTCCTGCGGAAGTATGTCTCGTTTCTAAAATTGGAAACCCCGCAGAACTCAGGCCCTTTCATCTGTTTAGCAGTGGCCTACCTGCTCTGTTTGCTCGGCATGATTGAGGCTATGTACATAATCAAGGATAGTGAGAGAAATATCATGGCCATTAGTACACTAAGTAGTATTGTACTGATGGGTGTATGCACCACGGCGCATTCTATAAACCCAAAACCTGTAATACAATTGATAAGATTGATTGAAGAAGATTATCTTCTAAACGCTGATGACTTTCTAGGCAGGGAGGTAAAGTACTGGAAGGGTATTGAAAAAGTTTATAAAAAAACTAGTAAAAAAATTGAATTCACAGACAAATGTATCAAAGCAATACTGGTTGTCTCCTTCTCGGGAATTTTGTTCAAAAACATTTCACTCCACCTATTGGATATTTCAGTTTATTCGCAGAATGAATCGGAGCCCTGGTTGACCCCAGTGGTTTGGCATATACCAGCTGATTTCGAGTCGGTCGCATTTTTCATCTACGTCTTCACGTTCCATACAATAGTCATACTTTTTCTAATCATGGAGGGACATCTAATCTTCATCCTGGTATGTCTATCCATTGAAAAACTTTTAGGTGATATTGAAGCATTTCATCAGCTTTTGGACTACTTTTGCAGCGATTATGCTGAGATTGATTTGGAGGAGACTGGTGAGACCGTGAAAATTAATTATCTCAAGCCGGATATGGTTAGACTTGTGAGGTGTCATCAACGTATTGTGCGGTTGGTATGCAATTTGAACTGAAGTTTATCTCGTAAATTATTTAAATTTGAGCAGTTTTCTTCATTGGTGTATAGAATAGAATAGAATAGAATAGAATAGAATAGAATAGAATAGAATAGAATAGAATAGAATAGAATAGAATAGAATAGAATAGAATAGAATAGAATAGAATAGAATAGAATAGAATAGAATAGAATAGAATAGAATAGAATAGAATAGAATAGAATAGAATAGAATAGAATAGAATAGAATAGAATAGAATAGAATAGAATAGAATAGAATAGAATAGAATAGAATAGAATAGAATAGAATAGAATAGAATAGAATAGAATAGAATAGAATAGAATAGAATAGAATAGAATAGAATAGAATAGAATAGAATAGAATAGAATAGAATAGAATAGAATAGAATAGAATAGAATAGAATAGAATAGAATAGAATAGAATAGAATAGAATAGAATAGAATAGAATATGTTTTATTGCGTAACCACTTCTGAGGTCTTCAGAAGCATTACCTTTGTCACAATCTATATCTATAAAAGCGAAATGGCACTGACTGACTGACTGATTCATTCATTCATTCATTCATCACCAGAACTAAAAATCCACTGAACCGAATGCGTTCAATTTTGGCAGGCATGTTCAGTTGGACGTTTAGACACGCGCCAAGAACGGATTTTAGGAACTTTTCAAGGATACGCCAAATATTAAAGTTTATCTATAGTTTTTTGGCGTTTTCTCAATTTTTTCAAGAACCAATCGGTAGAAAATGTTGATATTTGGTAGGTAGGTTCAGATAAGGTCTAGAAATGTTGTGTTGAGATATTTTTGAATTCCGTTCAAGATTACGCCAGTAATCAGGTTTTTCAAAATTGTAGATGTATTGCGGGTTGCATATCTTGATACGACCAATTCTTACTGTAACTAGCCAGTTCATAGAACTCTTGAAATGTGTAAAGAGGTTTACTCGATACATAGCTTCCTTTAATCTTCTATTTTCAGAGTGTTTCAGAAGTAGTGTCGATCATTTTAGGGTATTGTTCCTTGATAGAAAACATACCCAAATATCATTTTCAAAATGTCTGAAAGTCCTCAATAACTCACACAGCCGCCATTTTTGTTTTCCCATTCTTATCTATTCTTTCAATTTTTTAATTTTGTAGCGGCCTGGAGAGGGCGATATAGTGGTTAATTATTATGTAAAATCAACCGAGGAATTGAATAAAACCAGTTAGAAGTTCGTAACTTTGATGGTTATCGAGATAATTAGCAAAATAAGCTAAAAAACTACATTTTACAACTTTAAAGGGATAGAAATAGGATATTGAATTGTTGAACAGTATTTTCAATTTTTTTTATATTGTAGGATATTCAATTCTGAAAAAAATTCCAGTAACTTTTTCGTCTAAAACGTACCCAAACCTCACAAATCAGGATTTAAAGAAGACAAAACAGACAAAAAGAGCAGGTATGAAAAGATTTTTGAAACAGTCAGACTCTTTTGACTTCTTCAAATCCTGATTTGTGAGGTTTGGGTGCGTTTTAGTCGAAAATGTTACAAAACCTTTTTCCTTCAGAATTAATTTTTCTACAATATAAAATGATCCAAAATACTGGTCAACAATTGAATATCCTATTTCTACCCCTTTAAAGTTGTAAAATGTAGTTTTTCAGCTTATTTTGCCAATTATCTCAATAACAATCAAATTTACAAACTTTTTACTGGTTTTATTCGATTTCTCAGCTTATTTAACATAATAATTGACCACTATAATACCCTCTCAAGGTCGCTACAAAATAAAAAAATTGATAGATTAGATGAAAATGAGAAAACAAAAATTGCTGCTGTGTGAGTTATTGAGGACTTTCAGACATTTTGAAAATAATATTTAGTTATGTTTTTCACCAAGGAACAATACCCTAAAATGCTCGACACTACTTCTGAAACACTCGTATATATTAAAAGGAAATGGCCCTCATTCATTTCATTCACTCATCAGCAGAACTAAAAATCTACCGAACCAAAAGCGTTCAAATTTGGCAGACATGTTCAGTTGGAACTCTAGACGTCTACCAAGAACGGATTTTTAAAACTTAATAAGGATACCCCAAATATTTGAGTTTTTCCATAGTTTTACGGCATTTTCTCAATCTTTCCGAGAACCAATTGACAGAAAATGTTAAAATTTTGTGGAGAAGTTCGTCTTAGGTCTAGAAATGTTTTGCTCGAAAATTTTTCGAGGTCAGACCAGGAATTTTTCTCAGTCCACTTTCCCGTGTTTCGGATGGACACGTTAAGCTGTCGGTCCCGGCTGCCTAAAACATGTTAAGTCATGTCAGAGGCCCTGAAATTGATCAGGAGCGACCTGAAAACTCTGACACCAGACCTGAGCCAGCCAGTCTACACGAATAGTATTATTATAGCACATAACTTGTTTGCATAGTCTTCTCCTTGAGTGTTCCCATGTATAGAACATATTACATATATATATACATGGTTTTTTCATTCTAAATAATATCTCAGTACCCTTTTTCAATTATTTTTTCATTATTGCATTACATGCTTCGATTATTAATAGGTGGTCATTTTAATATTTGTTCATAATGAATAACAATGTAATGATCTTGTTATTGATGTAATTTTTTGTTATAATTATAATACAATTCGGCAGGCTCGATTCGCTCGCCTTCTCCGCCTAGCAAGAGAGCTCCGCCCCCTGGACCCCCGACAGTATCAGCAGTGTCAGTGAGTAAAAATCTCGCTTCGCTCGCCTGCAATTGCCGTTTGAATGTTTTTGCTTTGATCATGATATCACTTAACAGGGTTATTTTGGGTAGTTGTTCTATTCCCTCAGCTAAACCTGGATTTATGATTTGAACTTATTTAGTTCGGTAGTTTCCGTGAAATACGCAAAAGTGCAGATGACAAACATTTGAAAACCTTGTAACAGGCGTAACCTCAAAAAGAATTAGAAATTTATTGAACACAGCATTTCTGTGTTCTGTGTGGACCTGTTTATCAAATTTCAACATTTTCTGCCAATTGGTTCTCGGAAAATCTAAGAAAAACTCCGAAAAATATTAAAACGCTGAACGTAACCTTGAGAAGTATATCGGACATAGTTTGAAACTTGATCTTTCAAATAAGTTCATCTATAATCTCGCAATACATCTGAAATTTTGGAAAAACTGATTACTGGCGTAATCTCGAGTGGTTTCAAAAATTCTCAAGCACAACATTTCTAGACTCAAAACGAACCTCTCAACATTTTCTACACTTTCATTGGTTCTCGGAAAAATTAAGAAAACGCCATAAAATAAGATCATAACGTTGAAAGTGGCAACTATTTAGAGCACTGGCGGCTCGTACCCACGAAACAGGTGAAGTGCCCGTATCTTTTACTGTACAGCACTTCACCTGTTTCGTGGGCACGAGCCGCCAGTGATTTAGAGTAGATAGATATAGCAAGGCAAGATAGATAGATGCCTTCATTTACACTTTGTAAATATTTTACAATTTGACTTTTGTGGGCGAAGTTGAGGCAGCAAGCCCACTCTACCACTTAACCCACAATGTAATGTGTTATATAGTAGGGAGAGTGAGTTCATTTAGAAGTATTTCAAATCAACTTTTACTGTTTATTGTATGCGTTCTCACATTTGACTTTCTATAGTCATAGATATAGTATTGACTTTCTATATGTCCAAGCAAAGAAGACATTCTGGCAAGATGAGAGAATCACTGCAGACCGATCGAAATTGGTTCAAAAATTGAAAATTTGGACTCCAATTGTAGGGAACATTCTGAACTACAATTTGAGACCAAATTCATAAAATTTGAGGCAGACTAATATAATAAAATTGGTCTTAAATCGTAGATCAGAATTTTTTCCACAATTTGAGACCATCAGAATCATGATTTTTGAACGATTATCGACCGTTCTGGGGTCATATTTTTCAATCTTGCTAGAATGTCTCCTTCGCTTGAGCAGACTATACATATCATAGGCATAGCCTACTCAAGACTTGATTATCTATATAAGGTTTTCATTGATCTCCATTCTTTAAATTTCAGCAACAACAAAACGTGTACTGATAACTCATCTCTCATGATATCAGCCCTTGTCGTGGCAATAATGATCGAATCCATTTGTAATGCCTATTTCATGCTGAAGGTAACTTTTTTATGATTTTTTGACAATAGTCTGTGTTTTTAACCATTAAGTTTACATGTTTCTGTAGAATGAATAAATGAAATAAATGATAATACTTATAATAAAAATTTATAACTTTTACCCTATATTCACTAGAGAATATCACATAAATAGTATTGATCCAGATGCAGTCATTTTCCCGTCTTGCCAGAAGGCAACCAATTCCCCCCCCCATTACAGATGAATCTAATCCAACAATCCATATATTCAAACAAAGCCAAACATGATTCTAGCTGCCTTGCATGTTCACATTTTTCTCATAAGCAATCCCAATGTTGCATGTGGTGTGGCAAAAAAAATATAGGGACTTGCTTTTTGTATCCCAACGTGTTCTTCTTCTTTTTCTTGACCTCCTTCTGCCTTTACAGCGTAGGGGTACCAGGCTCGGTCCATCTCCTCTCACTCACTCATTTCGCCATCTATCATGTCCTACACGAATTAATAAAAGATAACTAAAGGCTATCTACATTCAGCAAAACTGTCACATATCACCGTACTTTATCGTTAAAATATTAAATTTTTAATTATTGATTAATTTATTCTATCAGTTTGCTTCAAAGCACATAAAGAAAGGAATAATAGATTTTTCACGAAAAATTGAGTGTCATAATAAATATTTCATTTCACTGGAAATAGATATGTTTTAACAGAAAAATCGGAAACTCAATAACAAGCAAACTGAAGATTTCAGCTATTTTCACTCTTCTACTATTTTCTTGAATAACATTCGAAATAGTTGGTAGTAGCAAGGGTGACTTGCTTCGACTTCCATTGGACACGCCTCCAAGCTCCGCCCACAATCAAAATGGCCAAAAACATCGGTTAGAAAAGTTTCCAAATTCAAGCAGTAGATGGCAGCAGTCGACGGGTGATGTTTCAGATTTGACTTGGACACGCCTTCATGTCCCGCCTGCTCTTTTCTTATTGGTTGATAGTGTTTTGTGAGTTCTGTCTTAGAAAATGGCTGCTAGCAAGAAAATGATGGATGGTGTATCATACACATGAAATTATGCTGATTTACTATTGACGATCTTGTGCTCATATAACATTTATTTATGTATTCAGGCTGGTAAGATTCTTTCAAGTTGGTATTTGAAGAATTCATTTATATAATTTAGACTCCGTTTTACTTTTATTGAGTAACTTAGGCCAGTACTCGAACACTTTAATAGTTTTATGCTGTATGAAATGAGATGAAAATATGATTTCGCACTCCCATCTTATACTCATTGATCATATTTTATTTTCATACGATGATATTCATATATATTAATGAAAAATAACTCAAACTATTCATGATCTAATACCATGACCTCTTGCCAGATAAATCTTTGAAAGACTTCAAGAATTCGGAAAAAATATTAGGGAGAAGTTTCTATTGGAAACTGGCTTGTGATTGGTCGACAGGTTGTAAAGTGGTTGACAGCCAATAATAGAATTGAATTTAAAAGGCGCGTTTCTTGGCTTGCTTCATACATTGATCGTGGTTTTCCAATTGATCAATTCATTATGATGAATGAGCTTATGCAGAGAAAATAATCTCTTGTGGATTCAAGTAGTTGGTAGAATAAGTTTTTTTCAAAAGGTGAAAAAATTATTCTAATAGCCCAATTGAAATTTTTGAAATTGCCGTTTTGCATCAGCCGCCGCGGCGCCCCCTTGGCCTTGGCACCCTGTGCAGTTGCACACCCCACGCTAAAGCCCTGAACCAAATTTATAATTTTTGAAGCATTATTGACCGAGCTGGAGCCATTTTCCCATCTTGCCAGAATGTCTTCTTTGCTCGACCAGACTATACCAGTGTGAATAGATTAAAATTCTGAAAGGTGCAAAATTTCAGTTTTTCGTGAATTGTAGTCGGACAAAAAAAATTCATGCATGTTTTTTCTAGAAAACAAAATTTGGAAGGGTTTGAGACCAATATCAACTCTGTATCTTCAACGAAACTGGCAACCAGCTGGTAGGCCTAGGCCCTTCATAGGGCTGTTGCGCCATTGACAGACAAACAATCTTCAACGATTTCCAAGTTACAATTTTTTCGAAAACTCCATATTTTATTCACAAGAATTATTCCGTTACTTTAAAAGTTTGTAGCTTTGAATTGGAAACACTTGCATCCGTATTTCAAAATCCACCTCGGCGAAATTAATTTCTCTTTAATTTGAGACCAAATTCACACTTCTATGTTCAGTGGTTCATGTGCTACAGCGATTTTAAAATACCCTTACACCCCCAAAATCCCCTGAAATTACATTTTATCATACAAAAAAAAATACTAAAAATATTCGAATCAGCTTATGTATATCTCATCTCAATCCATCGTGAATGGACTATAGGCATTTAGAGTGCGTTAATTTCGGAGCTGTGAAAAGCGATCCTAGCTGTATTACTAGATGATCGATATTAGGCGGGTATTACACGATAATAGTTCTATGACATATTTCTATCATCAAACATCTGTGATGATGAAATATTACCGTGTAATGAACCAAATATTATAAATGATCATATTCTATGTCATATGTTCTCCTATAGAGAACATATTATAATATATTTTATAATAGATGTATGACATAGAACTATTATCGTGTAATAGCGGCCTTAGCAAAGAACATACTTACTGCATTCTGGAATGAATTGATATTCGAGAGCAAATCAGAATGAGAGTAAGGCCGGTATTACACGATAATAGTTCTATGTCATACATCTATTATCAAAGATATTATAATATATTCTCCTATAGAGAACATATGACATAGAATATGATCATTTATAATATTTGGTTCATTACACGGTAATATTTCATCATCACAGATGTTTGATGATAGAAATATGTCATAGAACTATTATCGTGTAATACCCGCCTAAGGCCGGCATTACACGATAATAGTTCTATGATCATATCTGATCATATGGAGAGAGATGTAAATACGAAATCATATTTTCATCTCTTTCCATATGATCAACTATGATAAAATAAATATTATTGTGTAATACCGGCCTAATATTAATTGTTTTTCTCTATTCACAGGCGGAAGAAGTGAATAACGCGATAGCATTTGCCAGTATGTTCTGCTTGGTCAATGTGCTCCTATTTCTAGTCTGTCGTAACGGTCAACGCATTTTCAACCAGGTAACCTCAAAGTACTTTTGAGAATATTTATGGATTGACAAAAAATTGGGTCTGTATTGTCTGTCCAGCCGAAAGGAAATTCTGAAGGCGTGGGGGGAGCGGCTTCGGCTCTGTCAGTGTTGGTTCGGAGACTGTGAGTGTTCTGATTGAGAACTTATGGCTTTTGGGCCGGTATTGGCCAGGCTGGAGTCGTTTTCCTGTCTTGCCGGAGTGTCTTCTTTGCTTGGATGGACTGTATAGTTTGGTGAATATGAAACTGGCAACCAGCTGGTAGGCCTAAGCCCTTCATAGGGCTGTTGCGCCATTGACAAACAAACAAACCTCAAAGTACAGTACTCAAAGTAAGGGTATTCTTCAATTTCGACCGAATTCAACATATTATTATTATTATGAGCTCGTACCCACGATACAGGTGAAGTGCCCGTATCTTTTACTGTACAACACTTCACCTGTTTCGTGGGCACGAGCCGTCAGTGGCCCAAGACCATATGAAATAGAACAGCCTTTTCAAGCTAAAACTCTCTCTCGAAGAATGGACATCTATGTCCAAACTCCGCCATTTCATTTAAAAACATCACAATCTTATCATAATTTCAGTAAGAGTATTGAATCCTAAATAACTTTGTAATAAGCAAGTACATTCTGCAAATTTTTTTATTTATCTAATTCAATTGTGTACGGTTATTGATTCTATCTTAAATTGCTATCTAGGATTTGTGTTTGACATAGGATTTGTATTTTTTTTGTGTTTTGACCTGTGTTTTAGTGCTCTTGGACTTTCTAAATTGTGAAAGACTTCTCGAAATCTAAATTACAGTGAAAATAATCAATACTTTTACCATGTTTCCTATTGGCGAAACATGGTTATGTTGGCGAGGTGGAATTACCTTTTGGTCTCCCCACGAAATAAAGCCATACGCTAATATGATGAACAGCATATCAATGCAGTGCTCAAGAGAAGCACATTGACTATTGAAGACTGGTGTTCTTCCAATAATCTGAGACTCAACTCGTTGAAAACCAGTGACCTACAGTTTAATTTCAATACAAGGTGTACTTGCTTGGGTTTTCTGGAATTCTTAGGTCTTATGCTTGACACAAACTTAAATTGGAAATGTCACATAGATTATATATCTGGTAAGCTCAGTAAAGGGATATTTCTTTTGCGTAGACTAAGAAATATTGTCGAACATGATGTATTAATGAGTGTCTATTATGCGCACATATATAGTCACTTGGCTTATGGTGTCCAACTATGGGGAAATTGCTGTACGGCTATTACACTTTTTAAATTACAAAAAAAGCTCTTAAAATTATTTGCCATGCACCACCGCTTGCAAGTTGTAAACCTATCTTTCAAAGATTAGGTGTGTTGACTCTTCCATCTCTATATGTTTATGTATGTTTGATTTACATAAGGAAGAATGTGGGTAAATATGTTATAAATAGTGATGTAAGTAATTATTTTACTAGACACAGGGAGGACGTGAGAGTAGATTCGCACCGTTATACTGGCACTCAGAGAAACTGGCAATTCACTTCTATAAAACTGTTTAATAAACTTCCTCTAGAGACTAGGCACCTAGAAATCAAAGAATTTAAAAAATCTATCAAAGCCACACTTCTACAAAAATGCCTCTATTCAGTTGAGGAATTCTTAGTATAGCCTTATGCAATTATGCTAAGTAGCACGCCTTCAATACTTAAGTGTTTTATGACTTGTAGACATGTTAATTGTTATAAATGTTTATTTAACGATTGTTTTAACATGTGAAAGTGTTCCTGACAATGAAGTGATTTAATTTGATTTGAAATAATAATAATAATCTAGGATTTAAGATTATAAATGCTGTAATCTACTTGAATAAAGTGAATCCAATCTAATCTCACACAATTTACTAAGTTTTCTCTCTAATCCTATTTCCATTTCAGGCCTATGGTATAATAATAATTATAATTGTGAAATAATTTCTGAATTAATCATGTTACAGAATGAGTTGTTACGAAGGCGTCTGTCAGAATTACCATGGACAGACAAACCGTTTTGGCTTAAGCAGATGTTGCATATAATGATAATGCAATCAAATGTCAACTTGGAGCTAAACCCTTACGGCATATTCATTTTGAACTATAGCTCATTCAAAGATGTAAGTTGAATTTGAATTTGAATATATTGTAAGTTAGACCGTTTCTCCTAGCAGTTCTATGAACAGTAGACTTGATGAAGCCGCACCCATGTTCCCTGCATCCTAATATAGTCAGTTCAAGCAAAGAAGACCCTCTGGCAAGATAGGAAATTGTTCCAGCGTGGTCAATATTTGTTCAAAAATTATTGATTTGGTCTCAAATTGTCGATCAGAATGTTTCCTACAATTTGAGATCAAGTTGATAGTTTTTGAACCAATATTGATTGAGCTGGAGTCATTCTCCCATCTTGCCAGAGGGTCTTCTTTGCTTGGACAGACTATAGCACTGTCTGTCTTTACAGTACGCTAAGATTGTGCGTCGATTCCGAAAGTCGGCGCGAGAAAATCAGCAATGCAGTGGCCATAGACACACTTTAGTATAGTTTTTGTCGGTCATCAGCCCGGCCATGGCGGCTCGTTCCACTCGTGAATTCATGCGTCGGAATTCGGAAAAAACAGCTGGACTAGATTTTCAGTGCTGTAATTATCATTGTGATGATGATTAGTGCTGTAATAATCATCAGAATGATTATTCCCGCATTCAGAACAGCTGATCTTTGATTCTCCTGTTCTCCTTTGATTCGCCTACGGCCTCGGACTTGAAAACCAATCTCGAGCCGGGAATCCGCCTTTTTCGACCGTAAATAACTATATTTAGGGTCAATATACTATACACTATATACTAAGCGAAATGTACTATATTTTTCTGCGTCATTTGAGCTAATTCCCACTCTTTCACTTCTGTATGCTTCCGCTTCTCACAGTGCCATTGCAAAACTAGTGAGTGATACTCCCCCACAGCACCTTGTATTGTTAAGGGAAACTATGATTCAGCTATTTCGATTTTAACAATTAATTTGAGTTGTTTGTATAAATGTATGAATAAATAAATAAATCGAATTTTTCAGCTTATGAAGTGTATATTCTCCGCCGGGAATGTTCTCTATACAAAAAAGTTCGCAGCCTAATTGATGATCTGCACTTCAATCTTTGCATGACACAAAATTCGGATATACAGGGTGTTTCAGCAGGGATTATAGCAGGGTGTTTCGGATATACAGGAGGTAGTGTCGAGCATTTTAGGGTATTGTTTCTTGGTAGGAAATATATCTAAATATCATTTTAAAAATGTCTGAGAGTCCTCAATTGCTCACACAGCCGCCATTTCTGTTTTCTCATTTTCATCAAATCTTTCAATTTTTTAATTTTGTAGCGGCCTTGAAAGGGTACTCTAGTGGTCAATTAAAATGTCAAATCAGCCGAGAAATCGAATGAAACCAGTTAGAAGTTCGTAACTTTGAGAGTTAGCAAAATAAGCTAAAAAACTACATTTTACAACTTTGAAGGGATAGAAATAGGATATTCAATTGTTGAACAGTATTTTCAATTTTTTATATTGTAGGATATTTAATTGTGAATTGAATTTTAGTAACTTTTTCGCTCAAACCTCACCAATCAGGATTTAAAGAAGACAAAACAGACAAAAAGAGCAGGTATGAAAAGATTGCTGTTTTGACTTCTTTAAATCCTGATTTGTAAGGTTTGGGTGCATTTTAGACGAAAAAGTTGATGAAAATATTTTCTTGAGAATTGAATTTCCTACAATATAAGATGATAAGATAATCGAAAATACTGTTCAACAATTGATTATCCTACTTTTAAAGTTTTAAATGTATTTTTTCAGCTTATTTTGCTAATTATCTCAATAACCATCAAAGTTACGAACTTCTAACTGGCCTTATTCGATTTCTTGGCTGATTTTACATTCTAATTGACCACTATAGTACCCTCTCAAGGCCGCTACAAATTATAAAATTGAAAGAATTGATGAAAATGTGAAAACAAAAATGGCGGCTCTGTGAGTAATTGAGGACTTTCAAACATTTTGAAAATAATATTGAGTTATGTTTTTCACCAAGGAACAATACCGTAAAATGTTCGACACTACTTCTGAAACATCCTGTATAAGCTACATTACAAAAAGGATGTATATAGTTTCCATAATACTGCAATAAAGAATCCTACTACTTCGTGTAATAATCGTATTATGTTAAACCCTATCTCGTCTACTTTACAATAAACACACAAAAATAACTATGTAGAGTGAATTATTTTATTGAATAAATCCTGGTTGATGATTATTTGCTTGCTGTATGGTCTGTCCGGCCGGGGGGGAATTCTGGCGGGGTGGAGGGGGCGGCTTTGGCTCGGTCAGTGTGGGTTCGGGGACTGTGAGTTCTGATTGAGAATTTATGGCTTTTGGGCCGGTATTGGCCGGGCTGTATTGACCGGGTTTTCCCGTCGTGCCGGGATGTCTTCTTGGCTTGGACGGGCTGTATAGTAGAGTGAATTTGGAACTGGTCACCAGCTGGCTAGGCCATTCATGGACTGTTGAGCCAGACATACATACATACATACATACATACATACATACATACATACATTGATACATACATACATACATACATACATACATACATACATACATACATACATACATACATACATACATACATACATACATACATACATACATACATACATACATACATACATACATACATACATACATACATACACAGGGGCGTAAATTCAAAATTTTCATTGGGGCAAGCGGGGGGCAAGATTTTAGTGGCAAAGACAATGTACTATTAGTACATTGTCTTTGGTAGTGGTTTACTAAGCAAGATTTGCTTCTGGGTAGTGGTTTAATGATCACTGATAATTCTGTTATGTATTATGTATTCTGAGATACTGTTTTGTATTCTACTTCAATACCAAACTAAATCAAATACTGTTGGCTGTAATGGTCCTCGGAAATTTTGTGAAAGAGTACTTTTAGAAGGCCTTTTTTGTGGTCAATCAAATGCCGAAATCCCTATTTTTTAGCATAAAATATTGATGATATACAGAGTGTCCCACGATAGGTTTAACTTAGATACATCCTGAAACCATAGATTTTGAAATATTATTCAAGTAGGCCTACTCAAAGTCATTAAATTATCAATATCTCAAAGAATCATTTGTCAAAATTGAATTTTGAAGATATTGTTGGGAAGAGGAAATAATTTCACATCAATTTAAGGCATTCTACATGCCAAAGTCGATTATTGAGCAGTATTTTTTAGCAGTCAATGTTGAAAAAAGTGATTTTTAAGTTTTTCTAAAACCTTAAACGGGTTTTTTGCGTTTTTTTCGAGGTTAAGAGAAATTTCTATAGATTAGAACCTTCCTTTTTATTATCTCCAAATGATACCAAGTACAGGGGTCTAGTTCAAATCCCTGAGTCAGAATTTCATTATAAATAAGTTTTTTTTTAATTAAAAGCTAGACTAATCTTGTTGAGTGTGAATAATCGTCTACAATTCGACAGCTTTGTGTCGTGTGATTACGTACATAAAAAATAATTTTTCTATAGAGCTGAGAACTTGTCACTATAGAACTGGTTAGAAGTTCGTATCTGCAGTGGTTATTGAATATTGATATATTTGCTAACATATGAAAATAATCAGTATTTTTCAAGTTCAAAGAGGTTTAACATGGTTACCTGATGCTTCAACTTACTTTTCTGTGGGTGAAACTTATAGATGATTTAATGTTGAATAAAACGTGTTCAGTCAATAAACAGCCGAAATCTAAAATGACCCACAAACTCAGAAATCAGGTGTGAATGAAACAAAACTGAATGATCAATTACATTTGAAGGATCAATGTGTCTAACTTATTTAAATCCGATCTTATAAACTATTTATAGTTTTAATTGAGAAGTGTTATAGTCTTAAAATATTTTTATAATGTTAAAAAGTAGATCCTGGTTATAGTGGATATTCTATCCTGACCTATTGTATTTCAAGAATAGTTCTTTATTGTTCTTAAGCATGAGAATCTTGAAATCATATTGTAGTCCAGTCAAATTAAGCCAAAAAAGTAAAAGTCGGAGGACCCAGCTGAAAATTTGCAGATATGATCAGAAAAAAATGGACGAGAAAATTTTATAGGTACTTTTTTGTAGACAATAAAATTTTGCGAAGAATAAAACTAATTGCAACTTTGTATCATTGAATGTTTTGGAGATATAGTTATTTTAAAAATTGGTAATTTTTTCATAGGATTAATATTTTGAAATTTGTCTTACTTAAAAAGTTTATCACTATAAATTGAGCCCCCGTACATTATCGTATTTCAAATATCTTTTGGGTGGCTCGTTGGAGGAGTGGTAAAGCGCCGGTCTGATAACCAGGTGGACCCTGGTTCAAGTCCCAAGCGGGGAAACAATTTTTGACCACAGCACAATCACATAAATACGGCCACCCCGTCTTTCGGAGGAGACGATAAGCATACATTTGATATTATATTTAATATTATATATATTTGATATTTGTATATACCTGAATATACATTTAATCCAAGAATGGACATATATAATTATATAATGTCTAAACTTTGCCTTTTCATCTAGATAACTTACACTTCTTATCCATGTTGCAGAACCTCGAATTGAGATTTGTATAAACTTTGCACTCATTAAATCACCGTTTAGAAGTTTCTATTTTGTGAAATTTATAGAATAATTTGTTCTACTCATTTATATTGTAATGTGAGTTGTATTTTGTTATCTATTTGAATAAAGTTATCTACTCCTGAACCAGGCCCTGTAGACTTGTAAAACCTACCTCAATGCGTTTCATATCCTTGCACAACTCCAGCACTCTCTTGGTACCCATCGTGTTACTCTCAATGGCCGCTTTCAGTCCAGCCTCCAATCTCAGCGAGGCTGCTCCATTGAAGACCACGCTCACCTCCTGGATCAGCTGTTTACGATGTTCTGCCTTCAGTCCAAGGTCAGCCAAGGTCACGTCTCCATCGATTGCCACCAGCTTCTTCAGTAGATGAGGCTGCTCCTTTCTCAGCTTGTCGAAAGCCTTTAAATATAAGAGGAAAATAAATATTTTCCTGTCTACCTCTTCCAAGTTCTTTGGCTTAACAGTTGATCAAAACTTGAATAGGACAGCAAGGATATTTATTTATTTATTACAGATTTTCAAAGACTACGGGCAAAGCTCAAAATAGTCTTCATTAAAAATTTACCAACATAGAACAAGCTTATTCTATATAAAAGAGAATAATATTAATAATAATAGTATATTAAATAAAGGAAATATTGTAATATTCAACAATGGAATATTGTCACGAATATTGTCGAGTGGTCTATATGCTCTCAGAAAGATGTCTCCCATTTGTAAAATGAAAACGTGAAAACCTATTTATTTTGCATATATTTGCAATAATATCTTTTGGAATTATTCTTTATGGATCTACTTCAAACCAAAACATGGATTCAATTCTGAAAATAATATAAAAACAGGCAATAAGAATAATCCTACAGCTAGACACCAAAGCATCAGCCAAAGAACATTCTGCTCCCTTGAATATCATAACAGACTACAACCTTAGGCTGAGGCCGCACTGCCGGTGGGTAGAGCGTGGAGGGTGGAGGGTAGTTGTTAAATCTATAGAACATACACACCATCCACAGTAATACATCGTATGAATGGTATGACGTCATACTGTTTTTTGAGGTTATATTGTCCATATTTAAGAATTTCAAGATGGCGGCTGAACACATACCATTCATACAATGTATTACTGTGTATGGTGTGTATGTTCTATAGATTTACCATCAACCCTCCACCCTCCACCCTCTACTCATAGGGAGTGCGGCCTCAGCCTGACATCTTTGAGACAGTTATGTGTGTAAAAGAAATCCCTGAAAATATTTTGATGTTGGGACATAATCGTGGATACAGTACTAGGAACAGAGATAAATTGTTACACTTGCAAAGCCATAGACTTGACTTCTATAAGAAGAAGCCCACATACATAGGTGTTGAGTTTTATAACAAGCTGCCAACTAGAATCCAAGAGGAGACAAATCCCAATAAATTCAAATTAGAATTAAAAAGATACCTCACAGAAAGAGCTTTCTTTAGTATAGAAGAATACTTATCTCCATAAATGAGGGCAACTTTCATTTGTTAACTTAGTTTTTACTCAAGGTTATTAGAGATTTTCACTCAAGGTTGTTCCGATTTTCGAGAATTTGAAAAGTGGTGGTGGAACCCAAAAAATGACGTAGTTCAGATCAGAGATCCTGACTACACTGGACCACAACTACACTGGCGCATTGAAAATATGAATCGTCTGATTTGTCCACTATAAACTCAGTTGAAAAGTCTAGCATGGCCCTGGCTATTGCTAAAGCCACGTTCAGGTCCTACACCGGAGTTAATAACAAAATTGTTAATAACTTTTATATAATAGTCTATATGATAATACTTTGTTCTAATATGATAATACTTTGAATGTTATTAACACTCTGGTGTAAAGCTGGCATTACTTGTTTAATCCTTGTGTATGGGATGTTGAGCTAGTAAGCCTACCTGACCCTGTAAATTAATTTCCATTTTTGTAACAAAATATGTCTAACGTAGTTTGATATTCACACTTTTAAAACAATATTTTGCGTTATGACGGAAGAGATATGATAAATTGACTGATTATAATCAATTTGGCCGATTTTGTTATAGTATCGATACGGAAATTATTTTAATAATAATGTTTTCATGATAATAATAATACTGTATTAATGTTTCTATAATGTAGGAATAGGATCTACTATTGACACAATATGAAGTTGATGTTTTCTTTTAAGAAGCGTGAACAAAATAGCAACATATGATAGTACATTACACTACAAGCACAGAAAGTAGGTGTTTACAGTATGAGGATAGTTTCCCGGGCGAGGCTTGCCAAGCCTGGGAATATGTTATCGAATACCGTAAACACCTTTCTGTGAGAGTTGAGTACGATACTTTTCGCCACACTGCGAGAATAAGAATAATAAATATTGTATAAGAATGTTTGCGGCGATCGCTGATTTGAACTGAAGTAGGCTACGGCGGAAAGCAGTGCAGAAAGCAGTGCATTGTCGCCCAATCTAGCGGCTGGATAGGTAACTACCAGTCTCTTTCTGTGCACTAGCTCCGAAAGACGCCTCTTTCGGAGCTAGTAGCAGAACCGCCTGTAAATGGCGTCTTTCGAATCTCTTTGGTGCACAGAAAACAGCTGCTTTCTGTGCAGTGTGGCAAAAAAATATAAAAATTGTTTTACTGAAAAGATTGGAGGACCGCGCATGCACCGCACTACGGCGCCAGTGTAGTTGTGCTCCAGTGTAGTCGGGATCTCTGATCTGAACTATGTCAAATTTTCGTCTCCCCACCACTTTTTAATTTTGCCCAATATCAGGCAGTTATGGAATATTTTTTTTCTAATAACCTTGGTTTCTACTTACCTAAATCATGGATAAGTTCCACAACATCTCTGAGAAGGAGGAGGATAAGGCAATGGAGAAAAAAAGAAGAAAGAGGAGAAGGAGTAGGAGTAGGAGAAGAAGACCGAGGAGGAGGAGGAGGAGGAGGAAGAGAAGGAGAAGGGCAAAAATTATGAAAACTGAGAGAGAATGTGAAAAGTAATGATGTGAATTTCATCAACTCACCGGTACTTTTATTATCTCATTTATCCTGGCCTGAGCCGCCTGTCCCCTCTTAGCCCGACACAGCACATAGATCCGGTTCAACCCGGAGCAACACCGGAGCAACTTCTCCAGCAACACCTTGCCCATAAAACCGGTTCCACCGGTCACCAGCACCGTTCTGCCGGTGTACCACTCCGGTATACCGTCGTCCATGGCCGGTTGAATGGTACCTGAGGCATAATTGAAGAGATGAAAAAATAATTGAAGAAAAAAATATTTCTTGATAATTTTTTAAATATTGTAAGTGATACATAGGTTTGATTATAATATGTGAATAGGTTCACAGATGAAATTTATATAGTCTGTCAAAGCAAAGAAGACATTCTGGCATGATGGGAGAATGTCTCCAGCTCGATCAATATTCGTTCTAAATACATCAATTCAGTCTCAAATTGTAGGAAACATCCAGTTTTTATAATTCCATAATTTAGGATTAAAGACCAAATTTTAATTTTTCTGGAAAATAAATTAATAAAATTATGAGAAGTATTTGGTCAATATTTGCAGTTGCAGAAGTACTTTGTTTATTCATGTAACAATAAATGGAGATTCGAATTAATAATTATTATAATTATCCAGCAGTTGGTATACTGAAATATCTAATAGGCCTAATACTTCCACCAATGATGAGAAGTATTAATAATCAGTAGAAAAAGTATTAGTTCATGATTCTATACACAGTTATATCCCTCAATTGTTTCAATCCCTTGAAAAATTGTGTTTTTTCACAATAAATAATTTGGCTATTTCTTAGGCGGGTATTACCCGATAATAGTTCTATGACATATTTCTATTATCAAATATATTATAATATGTTCTCTATAGGAGAACATATGGCATAGAATATGATCATTTATAATATTTGGTTCTTTACACGGTAATATTTCATCATCACAGACGTTTGATAATAGAAATATGTCATAGAACTATTATCGTGTAATACCCGCCTTACTGGAGTCATCGAATATCTCACTGTTTTGCAATGGTAAACATAGAACTAAAGGAAATCTGTTCAAGCAAAGAAGACATTCTGGTAACATGGTAAAATGACTCCAGCACGTTCAATATTAGTTCAAAAATCATAAACTTCTTTCCAAATGGTAGGAAACATTCCTATTTACAATTTGAGACCGAATTAATAGTTTTTGAACCAATATTGACCGAGCTGGAGTCATTCCCATCCCCATCTTGCCAGAATGAATTTGGTGAACAGGTCCAGGTTAGGTCTAGAAAATGCTGTGTTCAATAAATTCCCAAACCCTTCAGAGGTTACGCCTGTAATAAGACTTCCAATGTTTGGAATCTGCACTTTTGTTTATTTTTTTCGGAAACTACTTAATAGTGTTAATACGTTCAAATCATGTACCGTGCCCAGGTTGAGCTGACGTAATGGAGCAACTAATTTAGAACGATTACTGGAAAGAACCCTGTTAAGTGATATGATGATCAAAGTAAATCGTTTCAAAAGGAAATTGCAGGCGAGCGAAGCGAGCCTGTTTTAATCACTGACACTGCTGATACTGTCGGGGGTCCAGAGGGCGGAGCCCCCTGGCTAAACGGAGAAGGCGACCGAAGCAAGCCTGCCGGCTAGTTATTCTCAGTGTAGGACTATAGTGTATAGTGTTATAGTCAATCATGAAATTCTGAAGATGCGGGCTACAGGTGGACATACCTTCCTTTGTCTATTCATTTATCAATGAATTGAGATTCGAATTAATCGTTCTAATTATTATTATTGTTATAGTAATTATGAATCCAATCTTTTTCCCAGTCTCTGTATGTGAAAGTGATAGGATATACTCAACAGTTTGTTATTTATTCACTGTAACATAATCCATTCTGACGTATAGTCTGTACAAGCAAAGAAGACCCTCTGGCAAGATGAGAAAATGACATCAGCTCGTTCAATATTGGTCAAAAATTCTTGATTTGGTCCCAATCGTAGGAAACATTCTGATCTACAATTTCAGAACAAATCAAAGTTTCTAAACAGATGTTGACCGAGCTGGAGTCATTCTCTCATCTTGCCAGAGGGTCTTCTTTGCTTGGACAGACCATAGTGAAAGTTTGTGATTTTTATTGTGATAATTATTTGAAAGCCTTGAATAATTCATTATTAGTGATTGATGACCGACATACAAGTATTGATTTCTGAACAGATTTTCTAATTACGTCATAATAATTATCTGGCTTGTGAATAACTGAATTAGAAACGCAGGCGGCGGAGAAGAAGAAGATGAAGAAGAAAAAAGAAAAGAAGGAGAAGAAGAAAAGAAGAAGATAGATAGATAGTTTGATTAATTTTCTTTATTTTCCACTTTCTACATTAAATAAGGTGTAAGAAAAAGAGGGAGAGGAAGAAGGAGAGAAAAATAAGAAGAAGGAGAAGAATAAGAAGAAGAAGAAGAGGAAGAATAAGAAGAGGAAAAGTGAGATGAGTAGGAGGAGGGGGGGAGGAGGAGGAGGAGGAGGAGGAAGTGGAGGAGAAGGAGGAGGAGGAGGAAGAGGAGGAGGAGGAGCAGAAGAAGAAGAAGGAGGAAAAGAAGAAGAAAGAAGAAGTAGAAGGGAGAGGAGAAGGAGGAGAAGTAGAAGAATGAGAGTTGATAAGAAGAAAATTAAAAATTAAGAAAAAGGTTGTTCAAGACAATTTTAATAGTATGGCTGGCACCAATGGTTGGCAGCTCTTTCAGGACAGTCGGTTAGTTGCCTGCAAGAGTAATTCTCAAAGTGAAAGTGACTCCAGACTCCAGCTGTACTAATTCGCTCTCGAAGACAGCTTCAGACGGTCCTGACAGAGCTGACGATTAATAACAGCCAACTACCTCTTCTTATTCTTGGAATCGGCTATAACAATAATTTTGTTTTTCTCATTTTGCTTTTAATTTGTTCTTCTCATTCTTCTTCTTCTTCTTCTTCTTCTTTTCTTTTTCTTCTTCTTCTCCTCTTCTTCTCCTCCTCCTCCTCCTTCATCACCCTTTTCTACTTCTTTCTCTTAGGCTGAGGCCGCACTGCCGGTGGGTAGAGCCTGGAGGGTGGAGGGAATATCGTTGATAAATTGTTATAGTAATTATGACATCCAATCTTTTCCCATCTCTGTATGTGAAAGTGATAGGATATACTCAACAGTTAGTTATTTATTCACTGTAACATAATCCATTCTGACGTATAGTCTGTCCAAGCAAAGAAGACCCTCTGGCAAGATGAGAAAATGACATCAGCTCGTTCAATATTGGTTCAAAAATTATTGATTTGGTCTCAGATTGTAGGAAACAATTCTGATCTACAATTTCAGAGACAAATCATAAGTTTCTAAACAGATGTTGACCGAGCTGGAGTCATTCTCTCATCTTGCCAGAGGGTCTTCTTTGCTTGGACAGACCATAGTGAAAGTTTGTGATTTTTATTGTGATAATTATTTGAAAGCCTTGAATAATTCATTATTAGTGATTGATGACCGACATACAAGTATTGATTTCTGAACAGATTTTCTAATTACGTCATAATAATTATCTGGCTTGTGAATAACTGAATTAGAAACGCAGGCGGAGAAGAAGAAGATGAAGAAGAAAAAGAGAGAAAGGAGAAGTAAGATTTAGAACCTTGAAGATTAGATAGTTTGATTAAATTTTCTTTATTCTCCTTCTAATTTTATTTTTCTAATTTTCCACTTTCTTTTCTAATTTTTACTAAAAGTTTCTATTTTGTGAAATTTATTGAAAAATGTTTCACTCATTTATATTGCAATGTAGAATCTACGCTGTATTATGTATTATGTTGCAGTAATCCAATCTAATCTAATCTCTCAATATTTGAAATACTATTGAAAATACTGCTTGATTATTCAAAATAATATTGAGAAAAAGGTTGAATTTTTCATAAATGAATTAAATTGAATTTTATGGTGTTATGGAAGTTGAGAATGAAAATACGGTACTGCACTATAAAAAAAAACATTTTACAGCGAGTTACCGATTATTCAATTTTTAAATTGTTGACACTGGCGGCTCGTGCCCAAGAAACAGGTGAAGTGCTGTACAGTAAAAGATACGGGCACTTCACCTGTTTCGTGGGCACGAGCCGCCCAGTAATTGTTGATTGATTTATTCTTATCTGCCCGCTTGAAAGCACATAAGGAAGTAGTTCTTAGAATATAAATTGCATAGATATTATTAATTCTCATCAGGAAGAATATTAGGAATCATCATAAATCTTGCATATCACTAAAAATATACACGTTTTAACAAGAAATCGGGGATCTCAAATTGAAGATTACAATATTGTCACAACCCTTCCCAACTCTCTTATGGATAAAATTCGAAATAGTTCCAAATTCAGCCAGTAGATGGCAGTAGCAATAGGGTGACTTTCTTTGACTGCCATTGGACACGCCTTCAAGCTCCGCCTACATCCGCTCTGATCGGTCAATTTCATTTACACTGCCCTCTCCAACTCTCTTGACAAAATATTACCGAATTCAGCCAGCAGATGGCAGTAGCAATAGGGTGACTTGCTTTGACTGCCATTGGACACGCCTTCAAGCTCCACCTTCGTCTGCTGTGATTGGCCGACGACATCAGCTCGAAAAGTTTTCAAATTCAACTAGAGTAGTAGATGGCAGCAGTTGTTGGGTGATGTTTCTGATTTGACTTGGACACGCCTTCATGTCCCAGCTGCTCTTTTCCGATTGGTTGATAGTGTTTTGCGACTCCTGTCTTACAAAATGGCTGCTGATGGATGGTGTTTCATTCACAAAGCAAAACACTGATTTACTTTTTAATTATTTATTCGATGAAATAAAAACACATAGATGTTGTCATGGAACGTTTCTACAATATTGAACACATATTGGAAAATATGCTAAAAACGCAATTTTTCAACAATAAGGGTTATAACTGGATATGGAATCGAAAATTTGTATTTTTTATTAATGGAAGTTGAAGAGAGTCGGATTCTAAATGAAAAGTAAAATTACGGCGATTGTGTAAATCTTACCCAAATCTCAGAAATTGCGATCAAAAATCGCTACTAAGCACAAATTTTTCACTTGTGCTATGTTTTGTCAATTTTGCAATTATTGTCCCGAACTTTGGCATCAACTTCGGCATACATAACATTAATTGGATGAACTTTGTATTAAATTACTCAATAATTAGAATGATAATTTTTCATGCATCATGTTTTATTGAAGTAATTACTGGTTGCATCATAGTATACTTTCAGAATTAGATTTCAAAGAAATAATCCAATCAATTAGAAGAGAGCCTATGACGTAAGAGAGCACTCCTTATCAGTGCAATGCTTTATAAATCAATGTTTTCATTGAGACGGAGAAAGTAAGTTTGGGCAAGCTGGGGAGATACGCCGATACTATGCACTACATATTGTGATACGTGTCTTGTCAGTTTGCGCGTACTATTGACTGTATTGAATCCCATATTAGAATGTTTGGATTGTGGTGATGAATTCTATGCTATGTCCTGAAACTTACCAGA